>JAAVUH010000204.1:0-67583 GCA_014899045.1 Fusarium palustre
GGGGGGGGGGGGGGAATATCGGTGCATTTTCCCACCGATATTTGCTTGACGGGCTTGCTTAAATCCAGCGTGTTGGTCGTCTGAGCGTAGAGGTACAATAAGTCGGTAGTTGGGCAAGTCGAGGCCAGGCATGGATTGGGTTTGTGACCGAGTGACGTGAGGGACCTGGTTGGCGTAAACTAGGCTGGCTCGCTGCTTTTTGGCGATAACTAGTACATAGTCTACAGTACTGTAGCGTGCTGAAAGCAGGTAGATGGATCGTGGTGAGAATGAGCCAAACGGACAACGCAATGGGCAATGGGACTGACGCTGACTGGCTGAGTGTTAGGCTAGATGGGCCTAGGTAAGTTGAGTAGACACCAATGCCCACACCCTCACAATACATATCTGTACCATATAGAACATATCTGAATCGGCAGGCTTCCGATACCGTTTGGAGTAGCGGGTAATATTGGTGGTGGGCGCTGAAAGAAAAAAGACATTGGTTGCCTCACCGTGTAGATGGACATCCGTGAGAGATCACGAACCGCCCACAAAACTCTTGGCATTCCACCGCCATATCATATTTCAAGCGACGATGGACTGAGCAGAGACATTGCATATGCTGGAAACTGCAAATTCCCTGATTGTATCCGCTGTGTAATTTGGCATGCACTGGAACTGCGCGTCCTGTACCCTGTTACAGGGGAACAAGTAGGCAGCACCGTGGATGGAGACGAGATGGAGTGGAGAGAGTTGCAAACAAGCGCGCTGACGCTAAGGAAAGCCAAAAAGACGAAGTTGATGGAAAAGCAGCCTTGGATTTCCATGATGAAGCCCTAAAGCACGCGTCAAGTTGCTCACCCCCCCCATCTAGTTGCATTTTCCCTCATCGTTCGGCGTTCTTACCAGAAAAGCTCGGCCATGTCGAGAAGAGGAGAAGAGGCGATGACCTGCGATGGTCAAGATAGACACCATGTAATGGACTAGGCGAGGATTGGTCCACGAGAAATAGTTTACAGGGTGTGGGTTGAGAAGCGAACGCAAGGCGGCGGGTCGGGTAGAGCTGCAGCAAGTCGGGCAATTTTTGACATTGTCCCTTTCTGCAATTATATAGAGAGAGTACAGTAAGGAGTTGATGCGTTGTCAAGATAATTACCAGACGTTGCTGTGACGGTGGGATGGATTAATGGATTGACTGACATTTGACAAGGGACGGCACTGAATTCCAGGGACCCGATCGAGGGGTCAAGGTAATGGAGGATGTCAATTGATGGGGGGTGCCGGGGTCTTTCTTGCGCCTGCCCTGTCTCCTGGCTCCTGCTCCTGTTTGAGGGAAGTGCTTCCTGAAGATGGTGTGCCATTTTGTTGGCGACAGGAGAAACCTGGACGTAGTGGAAGCCTCCAGAGAACCTTTAGTTCTAAGGCGGAATTGAACATGGTGGGGGAAGGTACCTACCTACCTACTATAGGTAGGTAGTACGTATGAGCAACGTACGTGCGTACCTACCGCGTGAGAACAAGTAGCATTCCTTCCATCCATCCACCAATCTGTCACCTTCTTTGACCTGACTTGCTTTTTCCTTCTGGCTACTAACCTCTACTCCAATACGTTCCACGTGCCCTGTTAAATTTTTCAATTAAGCAGAGCCTCATTGACCTTTTGTACCATTAATTGACATGACTTTGCTCGACAATTGATACAATTGTTGAACTTCGTACAACTGCAAACCATTGCTTAAAAGCACAACTCCAAGGATCCACTATCACGACTACAACACGACCTTCAACATGCTTGATATCTGAGTTCTGTTGTTTCTGTCCTTCCCGCATTATTCTCTTTTTCACCGGGCATCTTTCTCCTACCCCAATCTTGGAAAAGACCGGTCAAGTCTTTAGATTCTAATTGGACAATACTCAGGGAAACATCATGATTGCATCCATTGCAAATCGCAATGGTTCTTTGATCATTCTCTGCTCTTACTCGCCCCTCCCCCGCTTCCTTACTAACAACCACTCACCACAAGGCAACAAGGCGAGATCCACCATCCACCACCTCAATTAAGTTGTTGAGTGAAGACCCGGGCGATCTAGGACTTCTGTGACAGGGTACATGCTTGGAGGTTTGTCCAAGCTATGCCTTTTAGTTTAGACCTGTGGACAGTAAAGAGCATGGACTTCATGACTGACTTTTCGTACACTTACGGATTGGATAAGGTTTATTGAGATGTTCTGAGGGTCAGCACCGCAGACACTATAATCACCAGATGTCCAATTGTGATCCCCAGTCTCTTATCCGACAATGAGATTGACGGCTTGCGGTGTTAGGTACCTGTTTACCGCGCCCGGTCGACGTCTTCAGATGTCTCATGATATCCTACAACATAAGATCTGCGAGCAGCCACTGTAGCACTTGTTGTTGACATCTTGAAGCAACGTTAGCATTGAACAGATACCAGGAAGCTGTCTGCTCCCTGCCATGGACCTAGGCCATGCAACAAAATCGACGTCCGTTGCGCAAGGGTTGAGCTCCACGGCCTGTCCGCCTGGCCGACTGACACCTACGAATGGAGACGATGCCCCGTTTCTGTGCAGCTTCAAGGCGGCAAACTCAACGGTGGCAGTTCAGGAGTCTGCAGCAGAGACGCCTCCTGCCTTTGTCCAAACCCATGGTACTTGAAGCCACCGTGACACGTCTTCCAACGGTCCCTGTGGCCAACCGTCCTTGACAATATGAAGCCATCACTAAGCCCTTAGAAGCTGTCACGGCTCATGCACACCCGATGCGGGCTGCTGCTTTAATCGCGAAATACAGCGACTCGCTCTCCTGTCTCACCATTACTGCGTCCCCGGACTTGGAATACGTCTGCGCTACAGCCGATAATCATCGGTACCAACGAGCATCATCCCAGTTCCAACACCTCGCGATCTTATTAGCTGTGTATCGCTTCTAGTGATCGTGTCTTGGTACTCTTTGGACCGCGAGTCCTACCGTCAAGCTCGGGTGCCCATTACCCAGGTGGCATGACTTGCGAGCCCTGTGCTGGAAGCTGTACGTCAGATCGAGCTCAAGCTGCTGTGCTTTGATGACTTGCTTTCCCGGAATCCACTGAAGTCGTCTGATCTGCCTGCCTCAAACTGATCGATTTGAGGTAATGGCCACGAGATGAACCTGTAGGCGATGACTGGAGCCGAATACTGATGCGAGATTCGTTGAGATTGGAAAGAATCGAAGTACGGGTGGCTCGTTCCTCCACAAGAAGCCAAGTGTTTTTGTCCTGCAGTGCATCGCGTTGCATTTGCATTGCATGACAGGGCGGGTGTTGTTTCTGCGTACTTTAACAACGCATCCACGAACTCCACTTAAGGAAGCCATTGATAGTTGATCATATCACTGACTCTGTTTGTTTTCTGTCTGAAATCATTCGGCAGAAAGTAAACAAGCTACAGCGAGATAAACCTTGTTGCAACATAGCTGTCCAAGCGTATCTGTACATGTACTGAGATATTATAAATCTACACGCCTCCCTGGCTTTGATACCCTCCATCACGCACGGACAACTCAGCGCCGTTGTGTGTGCGGCAAGGCGTGGCCCAGGCACACGGAGGGGAAGATGCAACTCTGTACAGGGGGGTTTGATGATGGGGCACCATCTCATAGGATGATAGTTTTAAAGAGAGAAGCAAACTAAATGGATTTTTTTCTTTCATTAAAAAGATGGTGTGGACGGTATGCTACAGACGTGAGGCTTTGCCGCCGGAGGAATTGATATCCAATCTACCTACCTAGTCTTAACTACTCTCATCGACAAGCATCTATCTATACATACCTATCCAGCTACATAGGTAGTATTTACTCAATGCAGAAGGGGTTTAGTTAAAGAAATCACTCAAAATCATCATCTTGCGACTTGTCTGATAATTCGTGACGTAGGCAGCCATCTTCTAAGCAGAACTTGCCCCCCTGCCAGCGTTGAGAGATACCTCCATGCTCCCGCTCTCCATCCCCGCCGTCATGATCACTGTCGTGTAAGTCAACCCTCAACGACCGGACTTAACCGAGAGACAAAATCCCATACCCAGGGTAATTCTTCCGAAATGCCAAAAAAGAAACCTTTTTAAACATTCCTGTACGACTCCTAATCCCGGATGGTTGGCGTCCCGAACCCTTTTGCCCATCCTGTTGAGTCTAGGACGCAGTGAAACCTACTCCTAGCCTAGGCGGTTATAATCATCACCGGAATTTTGAGCTTGGATACCTCGTGACACAGATGTATCAGCCAGACCGTTGAGCAGGGAGAGAATGAGAAGAAATACGAAATGTTGTACGGCGTTCGTACAACAGACGTCAAATGTGGCGGAACCAGGCCGTTCATCACAGGATTGCCATTATGTCTGACCTCTTTGCAGGAAAAAAAGGAGATGCGTTTCGTCTCATTATTTAAACAAGATACCTATGTAGTTCCGTTCTACTTATACCCAAGATATCACACCTGACCATCCGTTCCGTTCCCGCTCCAGATTCTATTCCAAAGGTTTCCCACCGTTGCCCCAAGGAGTATATGTATGTGTATATATATATTCTCCCGATGTAACACCGCATGCAAGCCCCGAAACCAAGGTTTGCGGCCACGTACCCAAAGCGGATAATAATGATGAATATTTTTGTGTATGTGGGATTGGCTTCCCCTTTCTCTCCCGCGCATCATCCCCGTCTTGCAAGCTTAGCTCAAAAAGTACAAGGAAAAAACAAAGTTCCCGAAAGACCTATGTAAACTCCATCTCCAGTAGACTTATGCTCGAATGATCAATGTTTCCACGGAGAAGGAGTAAGAAACAAAAAAGACGGATGCGGAAATGACGGGGGAAGAGTAGGATATATATATATGCCCCTGATGCATGCACAATGTCAGACTGATACGCTCCGTGTATGCGTTTGCTCAATGTCTCATATGCGCCGCCATCTGATAAGAACAGCAACTTGTCTATGTCCATAAGATGCCATTAAATCCTCTGCTAGGTGATAATCGATAGTCTATGAGAAAACCTTGAGGAATCCCCATATACCAATACCACTGAGGACGGGGATCGTAAGGTTGTCATCCCAGCCGAAGATGTCTACGACTTCACTAGCAGAAGCCACGAAGCCAGACAGGATGCTCATAGCGCCCAGGGCGACCGCGCCAGAGATGGTGGTTTGCTCCTGCGAAACACCGACAGCTTCGCAGATGGTCTTGGGCAGCGAGAGAATACCCTTGAACATGAAGTTCTCGTCGCCAGGGAAAGGGCCCATGGTGGGCACGAGCCAGCCGTAAAAGAAGTAAGAAGTGCCGACACCAACAAGGAACGCAGCGGTAGAGCCAGCAAGAGACTTGCCCTTGCGAAGGCGAGGAGTGTATCGGCCCCAAAGTCGACCAAAGGTGCTGGCGGCAGTGTCGCACCAGCTAAGCAGGAGAACGCTCATGATTCCAATGTCCTTGGGGAATCCGTAGAGCACGATCCAGGCACCCAAGAGGTAGAAGATGACACCGTTCCAGCCGGAGTACTCGCTCTCACGCATCAAAGCACCTAGGGCCTTGACGTAAAAGCGGTTGAAAGAAGCGTACCGGTGGCGGAGCCAGTCGACCGTCGTGATAGGAATGAGCGCTGACATGAGCCATGGAGTCACTGACGTTGTCTGAGTGCCGGTCACGTAAAGCCAGATGACGAAGAACCCAATCGATACGTGCAGCACCTTGCGGGGTACCTCGTGCTTGTGCACAAACGTTCTCCAGTGTCGATGGATGGGAATCAAACCGAGTGGACTGGGACTGCGGCTGAAGTCGCGCCAGGACCATCCTATTGGCGTTGTAGGCTGAGGAGGCGCAAGGTGACCGTTTGATGTGGAAGCTTTCCCATTGCCGTTGCCGTTAAGGGCACCATTTAATGTATCTTGCTCTTCCGGAATGGCATCCTTCGCTATCTTGCCCGCCTTTGCAGCAGTGCTTGTTCGTTTAGTCAAGCGCGTCACGGCATTTGGATCGATCGGCGAACGGCTGCGGGTTCGGGCTCGTCGAAACTCGGGGTGCTCGGACAGGTCCTCATCCGGATCTTCTTCAAGCGGCTGGGGCGTGGGTGTCCGTCTCCGGGCTGCGGAGCGTGTAACAGGGCCCATGTAATCGGCGGCGTCGCGCTCGGAGGGAGTGGGACTCGGCGAGATGACACGGGGCGTCTCCGGGATTTTAGATCGTGAGGACATGGTGAGGGAGAAGGGCGGGAGCGCGGAGCAGCAGATGGCACCGACTACTATACGTCGGAGACTGTTGAAGCCAGGAGGCCAAAAGGTATTGGGTATTGTAGAGTGGAGATATTTGTCACGGCGCGATGAGCGCTCCGTCGTGATGGGTTCTGATGGGGAGGAAATGGTGAAGGTGTTTGGGGTGTCGTAGTGGGAGGATCCGTTAGCGGGATGACTATGTTGTCGCTTTCCAGGGTCCAGAATGTGATCGTCCGTGTCGTCGTGGCTATGTCGGCTCTGGTTGTGGCGTAGGGTCTGGCTGTTTTGCTCAGTACCAAGATTCTCTTCTTGTTGTTGTTGATGCTGCGGTTGTTGCTGCGGAGGATGAAGCTGATGATGTAGTTGGTGTTGGTAGCCGTAACCCTGACTCGGGCTCAGGCTCTGACTCGAATTCCTATTCCGCTTCGGGGGACTCGGACTACGTTTTGGCCGAGGTTTTGATTTGGGAGATTGAATATTTATTGAATCCAGATTGATTAACAAGGGTGCAACGGAGGTTGGATCCCCCGCCGCATCATGGGTTCGGAGATATAAGACGTCGATGACCGGGGCACGCACACATGTACAGTACCGTCAAAAGAGTACAGTACTAACGTAGGTGGGCGTGTGAGAAAGACGGCTGATTCTAGGTGTCGGAGGCGCTGAGACAAGCAGGAAATTCAGAGTCGGAGAAGGTAAAGATGAGTCGCGTGACACTGGAAATGGAAAAAAGAGGATACTGGAACTAACGCAGAAGGGTGAGGTTTCTGCTCAATAGCATTCGTCTGTATCAATCAAGTTTGGCGTTGGCTACAACGGTTGGAGATTTTTCCTTCATTCTGGGTCTGAAGGGATACGTATCTGTGGCGTTCAATTCCGTATCCCGCTTACAGTGGGACACCGCCTTTTACAAGGTCTACGGATACAGATTTAAGCATGTGATGGTCTGCAAGAGGATCCCATTTTGCAAGAACACCTCGGTTTTGAGGTTATACTCAGGTAAGGATTTGGTAAAATATTGATTTACATACGAATCTCAGCAGCTTGCATGTGAAAAAGCAAGCATAATAAGTATGAAATTAAAAAACAAGATTAGCTGTTTCTAACACCTCCTACGCAGTCGAGCTGTATCCCGTCCCGGCTCTTCCGCCATCTGGTCTGGCGGCTTGGCTTGGCTTTTGTCCAATACCAACCAAGATGTCACGTCATGTCACCTGCCTGCAAATCTTCAGCCCAGATCCAATACGTTTACTTCAGGGACCGTGTTAAATCACACGTCATCTACCTGCTTCTCTACCCAAGCACGTGCTGTGACAGGGAGACGTCAGGTGCATAGGTAGCATAAGAACTGGACCCGCGCTGGCCGTCAGATACGCCACAGATGGGTTCCGCCTACGCCACAGACTCCAGCTCCATCGTATGGATCTCACGTGGTGATAAGATAAAGATTTCAAGAAATGTTTCGCGCAAAAGATGAATGTCAAAGACGATCCGTCGATGCGTTTTGGATCTGTGATATACAGTCCAACTAATACTTTCTATAATAACTATATTCTGGTATTGTCCAATCCTGGCTGATCATGGCTACCGAAAAGCCTAAGAAGAGAAGCCCTAGAGCCTGGGACACTCTCAATCCTCCTCTTTCGGAATGGATTCGAGATGCTGTCGCAACTATGGGCTTCGACCAGATGACACCAGTCCAAGCTGCAACGCTGCCACATTTCATGGGAAACAAAGATGTTGTAGTGGAGGTATGGGCAAGACGGTCTTTGTTTAGTGTGATTGGCATTCTGACTTCTTTATAGGCTGTCACTGGTAGTGGAAAAACCCTTGCCTTCCTCATTCCTCTCGTTCAAAAACTTCTCCGACTTAGCGAACCTACAAAAAAGCATCACATCGCCGCTATAATTGTATCACCTACACGAGAATTAGCTGCTCAGATTCATACTGTTCTTGTCAACCTTCTGAAATTCCACGAGGCCTCTGCCGAAATCCTTCCTCATCTCAAAGACGACGACGAAAAGCGACCTTCTACTACTGTACCTGCGATTGTACCGCAGTTGTTGGTTGGAGGTACAACAACTACTGCACAAGATCTCAGGTTTTTCCTGCGACACAGCCCCAACGTTCTTATTTCTTCGCCTGGTCGACTTGTCGAGCTCCTGTCTTCGCCCCACGTCCATTGTCCCCAATCCTCTTTTGAGGTGCTAGTCCTCGATGAAGCCGACCGTCTCCTCGATCTTGGCTTCAAGCCTGACTTACAAAAGATCTTGTCGCATTTGCCGAAACAGAGAAGAACTGGTCTCTTCAGTGCGAGTGTAAGCGAAGCTGTCGGAGAGATCATTCGAGTTGGTCTGCGAAACCCTGTCAAGATCGAGGTCAAGGTTAAGATGAAGGGTGGTGGTATTCTTGAGGACAGAAAAACACCGGCCAGTCTTCAAATGACATATATGGTGAAGCCCGCCAGCCAGAAATTTCCAGCCCTTGCTGAACTTTTGAGACAACTACCTATAAGGCCCCAAAGAAGCATCGTATTCCTATCCACTTGCGCCGCCGTCGACTACTTCCAGCATGTTCTGCCTCTGATACTGCCTGAAGGTTTTGCGCTGGTACCTTTACATGGCAAGCATGCAGCTAAAGTGCGAGAGAAGAACTTTAACAAATTCCTCAACTCTGTTTCTCCTACGATATTACTTACTACCGATCTGGCTGCTCGTGGATTGGATATTCCCCAGGTTGACCTGGTCGTTCAAATCGATGCTCCTTCAGATCCCAAGGTCTTTATTCACCGGAGTGGACGTGCTGGTCGTGCGGGCCGAAAAGGATTGGCGGTAGTGATGTTGCACCCTGGAAGGGAAGAAGACTACGTTCAGTTTTTGGAGATCCGCAAAACACCAATCGCACCGTTACAAAAGCCCGCCATCACCACGTCAGAGGATGATGCCGTCGAAGCCACAAAGAAAACGAGGGACCTCGTGTTAACCGACAGGGGCCTGTTTGATAAGGCTCAAAAGGCATTCGTAAGCTGGGCTCGAAGTTATGGCGCCCACCAGGCTACATCCATCTTCCGTGCGGCTGACCTTGACTGGGCCGATCTTGGTAATGCGTGGGGACTTCTACGTATGCCTCGAATGCCTGAACTCAAGGGCTGGACAGGCGATAAGATGTGCGGTCTTGAGATCGACTGGGACAATTACGCTTACAAGGAGAAGACTCGCGAACAACAGCGAAAGGCCGCTCTCAAGGAAGAGAAGTCCGGCGCAACGAAGCAAGATAAGAGCGAGGAAATCAAACGTAAGCGTAAGAACAATGAGGCTTGGAGCGCCAAGCATGAGAAGGAAGATGAGCGAGTGGAGCGAAGGGAGAAGCGACGTAAGCGTCGTGAGGCTGAGGCAACATCCAAGATGACGGACGACGAAAAGGTCAAGCAGATGGAACTGAATGATCTGATCGCTGAGGTCCGAAGACAAAATCGCGAAAAGGCTGCAGCTGCAGCTGCGGCAGCCAAGCAAGAAAAGGACGATGAGTTTAAAGGGTTCGATGATTAGACAAAATATACCCCGATTTTTGCTACGATAATTTTATTTGTTCACAGGGAGATGAAGTGTACTTGGAAGATTCCTAGGATTGTGGGCGACGTAAGCACGTTGGATATTGTCAAACCATTTAGTCGAGCTATACGCGTATAGTATGAACTGCTGAATACGAAAATTCGAGCTGAAACCGATAAACGCGTAAGCCTCCATAAGTAGTTGTAGTGCTGTTGCCTGTAGACTTGTTTAAAAGTAGATAAGAGGTTGATCCAATAGATGTTTGTATGAACGACATATTCACAAACTTTTCACAATGCTTCTGTTGTGTTTGCGCAGACTTGCCTGTAGGTTCGCAAGATAAAGAGATGACTGAGAACTTGTGCGTGCCAGACACCCATAGAGTGCGAAATGGCAGGGATTAGTAGAATGTCTCTGATCGTTCCATGTTTACAGGATGTTTCCCGAAGAAGCTTTGCAAGTACCTAGGTATGCCAGTATCTACTAAGTACCTAAACAATGGTTGATGCTCATTCGGAGAAATATATGACACCCCTCTCTGACTAAAAATAGGCCTCTCTACCTTAGTAGTCTAGATCCTTGACCAGGCTAGGAATGTCATATTCAAGCGAGAAAACCGAAAACCGAAAATCTAAACCTGGACAAAGCAACCGAACGCTTCATATATGCTGATCAGCAAATCTATACAAATTTTCCGAGCAAATCATTAACCAATCACAGCACACAATTCAAGGTTGAATTATTACGGAGTAGATACCAGTCATGATACTACCGATCCGATCTGATCTAAACAACCAAATCTCACTCTAGACCACACCTCACACTCAAATCAAACTGCCTGTCCTACCCTTTCCCCCCCGATGCATCCGAGTCCCCATTCTAATCCCGCCACCGAGGACAAAACCTCGGTCGCCAAGCTCCGAAGACGCCATCGCAAGTCCCGTAATGGTTGCTTGGAGTGTAAGAGACGACACATCAAATGCGACGAGAAGCGCCCTGTTTGCGGCAACTGTACCGTTAGTGAGAGGAGTTGCTCGTTCCCTCCTTCAGCCGCACCGGGGCCTGCTCCAGCTCAGCCTGAACCGTCTACATCTTCTACCACTCCCTCCTTCAATGAGCCTTTAACCAGTGCGAGTAATAGCGGCAGTCGGGTGCAGAGTCCTGCCGATAGTGTTTCGAGTACAGGGGCCTTACATCCTCCCTCGTCAATACCGCCCCCGTCATATCTTGGATATGGCGTAAACACCAACGAACGGGCTCCTTCGACAAAGTTGCCTTCTTTCACAGAATCTTTTGCCCCGGATTTTGCTCAGTCACCTATATCAACACCACAGCCAGATAGTACGCAGGCCTCTTATGCTTTTCCTCAGCTCGTCTTCACCAACAGGCATCTCATCCTCCTGCATCACGTCCGCAATTCAGCGCTTCTCGACACCGATAACCTGGATATTCTTATTGATGTTGCCCTCGAATGGTCCTCACGGGCTCCGTACGCACTGGACCAGCTTCTCGCTTTATCAGCAGACCATATGGCTGAGCTTCACCCTGAAAGTGCAGCTTCATATCGTCGAACTGCCACGGAGCTTCAAACCCGTGCCCTCTCATATTTCAACAAGGATGCTCAAGAGTTGGCCAACTATGACACACACTACATTCCTCGCTTTCTCTTCTCCTCTCTCCTCAGCTTACACATGCTCTACGACACACTCACACAATACCGCTCCTCCTTTCATGCCTTTATCGAGCATTTCTGTGAGTCGATTTATCTACACCGCGGCGTCCGGTCTACAACCACGGACCGCTACTACGACCTTCTTGAAACCCCTTTGGCAAAGTTCTTTCTTGAGATCAGGGTCGCAGCAGAGCACGGTGACAAGGGAGACGAGTGCGCCCCGTTGATAGACCTTATCCAGCACTCTGATCTAAGCCTAGCATCAGTGGAGGCATGCACTAATGCTGCCCACACGTTGCAATGGGCCTTCAATGTGTATCGCAACCTGCCACAAACCAGGAACGTGCAAGCCGTATCGGCGTTTCCTGTCGTCTTGCGTGAAGACTTTGTAGAAGCTGTTCGTAAACACCGGCCGGAGGCGTTGCTGGTGTTGGCGTACTATGGCGTTTTGCTCCATCGATGCCGTCACAACTGGTTAGTTGGAGATTCGGGTGCGTTCTTGATACACCTCATTGCTGGTCATCTTGGGAGTTACTGGCAAGAACCTTTGCGATGGCCGCTACAAGAGTTAGAGAACGATCAAGGATGAGAGTATCTACGAGAGTCACCACGTTTATTGTATATACTTGTACCTAGAAGCGTACACTCAGACTCGTATGGATCCTGAACTTTCTACCCGGGTCTGATAACCATTACGGCAGATGTAGAATTAAGAATAGCACCAGCGCAGCCAAAAGTCTTCTTGCGTCGACTTCGAGAACACAATCCATTAAACAGAGACATATTGCTTTGCGGGTTTCATAGTAGACGAAGTTTTGGAGTGAACTACCTAAACCAGTGAATAATATTAGCAAACACAGTTAATAAGCCACTCTCGTCTTTTTCTTCTGACAATTCAATTATCCATAGTGTAAGCCGTAATAGTATCTACATGTACTAGCCGTCTTTTCCCACCCGCAGTAACCGTATTCTGGATCTGTATCAATATATCATTTCTCTTTATTCGATTCACAACAGAGCGCAGTTGACAAATTCGTCGGGCGCTGAAATCATCGGATCGTAAACTCAAACAACCATCACCAACGAATAGCTCAACCAGGGCTCCTTGATCTTTCTCTCTCTTTTTCTTTTTTAACTCCCCCCCTTGAGACTTCCAAGGGGGTGCCGGTTTAGACTAGGGCGTCGCGCTGGGCATGGGCAGGCAGCTGGCCACTCTTCTATGGAAGGAATATGGTATCATAACAGGAAAGAAATTCGCTTGGACGAGATGCTTCGACGTGCGTGGGGTGGAGGAATCAGTCGACGGGCCGCGACTCTGGCAAAGTCTTCAAAGTCCATAAAACTCCCATCCATCCCCAGCTGCATCCGCCGACCCGGCTGAATCAGCAGTTTGGGGCGCAAACTCAGTCCGTAGTTCTTCGTTGAGTCATAGCTCCTCGTCGTCCAGCTCTGAGGGCTTGAGAAGACCTCCAACCTTCTGTCGTCGCTCCATATCGGCATTCTTGGCCTCCTGTTCTTGCTGCTCCTTCTCGACGACGAACAGCTCGGCATTGTCGCCAGCGAACTCCTTGAGGGAGACGAGGAAGTCACGGAGGTTGAGACGGAACTTATCGTACTGCGTGTTGAGCGTGAACAGGCCCTCGACGAAGCTCTGAATCTGGTTTCTGTTTGAAAGTTAGCATTGTAATATGTTGTAATACAAAGATGAACGTACGTTTGCAGATTGCGGAAGGCGTTTTGCAAAAGGTTAGCAACGAAGTTAGCAACAAACTCTCGGTTGTCGGTTCCGGCTTGTGCCTGATCAGGGCTGTAGATGGGTCCCTGGATCTTGGGCTGGGTACCGTCGGCGGGGTTGATGTAGTAGAAGAGCTTCATCAGCAACATGGATTGTGTCTTGAAACCCGCTTTGTGATCGTTGTCGGTCACGACGAAGAATACATCCTGAAGAATAGTGATGAAGAACCGCTGGAAGAAAGCATTGGCGGTCTGAACATCAGTCTTCTCAGCAATGTTGTTAATCAGCTCCAAAGCCATGTTGAGACCGGCAGCCTCGACATCTCGGTTGTCGTGCTTGAAAGCCCACGAGCACGAGTCGATGACAAACTTGAACTGGTTGTTGTCGAGCTTAAGCAGTGCAGGGAAGCAGTGCAAGTTGATGGCTCGGAGGAGGTTGAAGAACTCCACTCGGTGCTCAGGGAACTCTGAAAAGTCCTTGTTGATCATCTCCAGAGTGCATTCAAAGACGTTTTGCATGATGGTGGGAACCTGGTCCTCCATCAGAGCGGAGAGCTTGGTGATGATGGTAGAGCAAGCCTTGAGCACCTCGGCATCTCGAGCACCAGGAACGTTGCGGTTGTAGTCGACCAAAACAGAGTCCAGCAGAGGAGGGACCATCTGGGCACGGACAGCCTGAAGGTCTTCCGCCTTGTCAACATAAACCTCAATGAGCTTGAGAATCTCCTTCTTAATGGTTCGAAGGCCTCGGACCTTGGGCATCTTGGTAGCCAGCTCGCCGTCGCGAGCCACGGCCTCGGAAATCAGTGTACTTGTAGCATTGTACATCTGAAGCATGTCGTGGTAGATACGGCCGATTTGGGGATAGAAGTAGGATCCCACAGATGAACAAGCCGAAACGTTGGTCTTCATGATGTTTCCGATAACCTTGATAGTCTCGGCATCCTGAAGGATAGAGGGGTTAACTGTCGCTTGCTTGATAATTTCGTCCCAAGCGGCATTGGGAATAGCCATCAGGTCAGAGAGAAGTCGTTCCTGTTGGTGCTTGTTACCCTGAGCAGCAACCATGTAACCACAAGCCTCGTAGAATGTGTGGACTTGCTGAGGGGTCAAATCGCAAGTAATTTTGCCCATGTTGCGGACGATCTCCTCAATGAAGGGCTCCTGCTCGCTAGGCTGGAGAGCGACAAAGTGTCGTCGACACTGTCGAGCAATCTTAATAAAAGTATCGCAAGCCATGTCTTGGACACCTGTGATATCTTGTTAGTGTACTCAAATAGCAACTGACCAGGGGTCAACAACGTACCTTCATGCGACTCGTGCATGAATTCAAACAACTTGTTGACAACCGTCTTAAGGAACTTCCAGTGCGCCTTAAGGAAACGAGGGTATTGGCCGACGATGTACATGATGTTACTGGCGACAACGGCCTTGTTGTCCTTTCCGCGCTTCATTTCAGTAAGACCTAGCAAATCCTTAATGACAGTGACCAGGAATCTCTTCTCGGTCTCCTCGTTCATAGCCAGAGAAATGGATCCGATAGCCCAGCAAAGAACGTTGCAGTTGTGCCAAGACCACTCACTGCCATCGACCTGTCGGGCGAGCTTCTCGGTCATGATGTTCTCCGTGTCGACAACGTCCAAATGTGTGAGATACACCAAGCACTCGCGGATTGTTTTGTAAAGCTGTACAGTGTCGCTCTCCTTGACGAATTCTCGGACAATTTCACCTTCGTCGTTTTCGACAATCAAAACTTCCTCGGGACGGACCATCTTCTCGATCATGACGACTCGTAGGTTTGACAGAACCTCGTTGTATTTGTGCTTTCGAAGAGGGTAGTTGTTGAGCATGGTAGGGTTAGGAGCACCACCACCAGACATGCCTGCGCCGACGGCCATGAGGGGGTTAAGGTCCGTAATAGGGAGAGCCTGCATCTCCTCGTAAAGCTCCTGGACAAGCTTGAGCCAGTAGTCGAGAGTAATCTTGAAGATTTCTCGATCATCGATCTGCGATATCCTAATAAGATAGTAGTGACCGTGAATAAGGAAATCCCGGTTAGGGAGTTTCTCGACAAGCTATTTCATATACGTTAGACTCATAAAAACAGTTTAAATATGGCGTATAACCTACGTTCAAGTGCATTCCAAAGAAGTTGCAAAGGAAGAGTGCCAGGTTTTGAATAAACTCCTGGTCCCTTGAATTGCTGCTAGGATATGTACTCTTAAGATCGAGAGAGACCGGGATGATGTTAGCAATGGTGGTCAAGGTCTCTGTGAACATCTTGACGAGCTCCTCATCATACGAGTTTGGTTGCCCAGGACCTCCAGTCTGAAGTCCTCCAATCTCAGTAAGGCACTGCATAGTGACGTTACGGAACTCGGGGGTCGAGAGGAATCGGGTTCGCAGTGTGTCGATAAGTGGTGTCTCGAAGATATATCCCAGGGGAATCCAGTTGCAGAATCGCAGGAGGGTCTCGAGAGTTGCCTTGATCAAGCTGGGCTGCGTGGCCGTGTTGAGGACCTCTTGGCAGAGGTTGAAAATTTGTGAGAACTCGGCGCACATGGTCTGCTTCAGGTTGCGTGTCTTGGTCGATGTCATCTGCTCAGCTGAGTAGTCGAAGACTTCCTCCGAAAGCAGGCGGAGAATGATCATGTTGTTCTCGCAGATGGCCAAGTTGGAATGGCATGACTGGATGATTTCGTTGATAAAGGTAGGCCAGTTGTGAGGCCACTCCTGTTTGAGGACGGAAACGAGGACGAGGTTGAGCTTGTTAAGCAAGGTCTTTTGCTGGCGCAACGACTCTTCGGTGCTTGAGCACTGGATGATGAACTGTACGATGAAGTTTCGGATTCCTACGCGAAGAGACTGGTCAGATAGGGCGATTGTGTTGATATAATGGACAAGACGAACCTTGGCACTGTTCCCGAGGGAGTACCTTCCACCTCGTCATGATCACATTATCCAGTACCTGCAGACCCAAGTCTGTCAAAAATTTGTTAGTCGAGTGGATTCAGAATTCATTTATTCGCAAAACTCGAAGGGGACAAAGCTGGCTGAAGTGCAGCACAGCGTGGAAAGTGGCGCAAAGCCGAAGCAACGCACATTTGGTTTGAGGGTACTGCGCATCGGAGAGGATCTTGTCGACCATAAGCCAGGCATCGGGGTCTTCTTTGAACTGCGGATCAGGTTAGTGAAAAAGCTCTCTGCACGAGCCCGGAGCTCAAGAAATGCACGAACCTGGTTGAGAGCAGCTTGGGCGGCTTTTTGCTATACGATTGACGAGGCGGGATTAGCTCTTGTTTCTCATATCGACGCGCGGGGTCCGCGGTTGGTAAAAACCGAGAGCCACAAGATAGCTTACCTGCTCACCGCGCCCCTCGTAGAAGGAGCGGACGAGGACGTCCAGCTCTTCAATGGAGGCGGCCATTTTATGTTTGTATGTCGGGTTCACGAAGGGATCGTTACGTGGGAGAAGATGAAGATGTTGGTGGTTAGAGGTAGTTTGTGGTGGGCGAACGAAGACGAGGCGAGGCGGGGGAGAGAGAAGATACTACAAGCAAATGCTAGCCCCAGGCAGATAGACTATAGCGAGGATAGCAGTAGCGTAGCGTAGCGTAGCACAGCTCAGCTCAGCTCTACAGTAGGAAGGATATGGTGGGTGTATGATGATCGGGAGAGAATGCGTCGCAAAGGAAGCAGTGAAAAATGAAAAAGAGGAGAAATGCAAAGTTCGGCTTTGGCAAAGCAAACTAAGGTAAAGTGGACGACGTCGGTGAGGTGAGGTGAAGCGTAAAGAGATCCATGAATGGACTGGTCCTGGACCTATGCGGGTGGCTCAGGACGAAGTGGAGTTACAAGCCCAGCGCCAGCGCTGTGAATACAGTACAACGGACACCTTTAGTGGAGTACCACGCCCAGAAATGCCCCGCAGTGTAGGCTGCGTCACTTGTAACCACCAGCAACCAGACCCAACTATAACCAATTCTACCTAATAAGAGCTTCCATTCTTACCTGTACAGACCACCTCAGATCTGATGCTCAGGTACCTTGCCAGACCTGTCCAGGTTTGTCAGCAGCGGGGCACGACACGACACAGTACAGGCAAAAGAAGGGATGAATGGATGTCTGCCTGTAAAAAACCATGTCACTATCACATCAAGAAAAAGTCATAAGTATCTCTACCTGTTCCGTCACAACGGCTGATGCTGTCACCGCGACAAGCCATTCAAGAAACGCAGAACGCCTCCGATTCCTTGGACCCATGACGCTGGGATTTTTGTAGTGCTACTTCAACTCGCGCCTCCTGGGCGCATAGATAAAATTACCATAACCGATCGATCTCATGATTCGCTGTGGTTACAATAACGGCGCATGTTGGTCACTCTTGTCAGTTATGCACAATCGATTAATGTGGCCGGATGCGGTAGTCCGAATATTGGGGTCGCGTTTAAGTTGTTCTTAATCACGACTGACCCGTCAAGATCTTTCTCAGCTGAACGTGTTTGCTTAATACCAGTATGCCCTATCATATACAGCTCCGTTGCTCATGTCAAGCCTTGCTGCTCTCTGGCTGCATCGACAATTGACGCGGTATGAGATATCACATTTCTCTCTCGACTGAAAACAGCGCCGAGGGGTTATTGCAATAGCCTGACATTTTTATTCATAACTTGAGGGGCAAGTTCGTATTCATTGCAAGTTATCATGCCTAAACTGTATATGGTCAATATGAAAAGAAGTTTCCAGACGGTTCTGCCGCTTCAAATAATTAATACCGAAAGACAAAAACATGCACTTATGATTGAAACACTACCGGACCCGGACAAGGTTCAAAAGGTATTTATCAAAGTATCGTATTTTTAAGCTCGCTTTATAAATATAAAAGACAATGCAAGCCGACGCTCTATAGTCAGTTTCATCGTCTATCCAAATAGCAACCGATGTGGCCAGCCATTGCTTTCATTATATGCTGTTAACTTCAAGTGAAGAGCTTATACCCAGCTGGTATTACAGGCTTGGGTGTTGTATCGTTAACCCAAACCAGAAGTTCCACCTGGTCGTTCACAAGTCGTGTTAAGGAATCTCTCTCTCTCTCTCTCTCTCTCAGGCTCAAGGCTTGTAACCAGCCTCGAACAAGCTCTCCTTAAGAGCATTAATAGCCTTTTCCATGTGGTTTCGGCTAGGATCCAGCTGTGAGGTATAAATTAGTCACAATTTTTGGCAAACGAGCACAAATTAAACTTACTGCGCTGACACCCATATGACCGAATCGGATGTACTTGGAGGCAATAGCCTTGTGAATACCACCAGCAAATACAACACCCTTACCGGCCAGCTTGGGCAACACATCGGGAGCGCCAACACCCTCAGGCAGGTAGATAGCAGTCATGGCGTGAGCTTGGTCTTCGGGCTTGGTGGCAACGATCTTGAGGCCGAGGTCGGTGATGGCCTTCTTAACCTTGTTAGAGACCTCGATGTGGCCTTGGAATCGCTCAGACAAGGGTTTGGAGAGGATCTGGCTCAAACTGGTGTGAAGGGCGTGGACGAGCTGAGGAGAAGGAGTGGCGAAGTAAGAAGGCTTCTTGGCCTCGTAGTTCTTCATAACTGCGGAATGTTAGCAAGATGTATATATTATGAGGGCATGCATCACTCACTGGGAGTCCAGTTCTTCATGGAAGCGAAGTAGGCGGGGATGGGAGTCTTGCGGTTCTCAAGAGCGGCAGCAACAGCTCGGCCACTGAAGAAAGAGATAGAGAGACCAGCAGGAACTCCAATGGCCTTTTGACTGGCAGTAACGACACCATCAAGACCCCATTCGTCGAAAGCGATCTCCTCACAAGCAACACTGCAAACACCATCGACAATAACAAGAGTCTCGGGGGAAACCCGCTTGACAGTAGCGGCGAGGTTCTTGAGCTCGCTCAAGACACCAGTTGATGTATCGACGTGTGTAACTGTAAGAATCTTGTACTTCTTTTCGGAAAGCGCCTTCTCAATCTCGGGGAGCTGAGGTCGGCCACCAACCTCGCCATCAAGCTTGGTAACGTTGGCACCGTAGGCGCGCAGACAGTCGGCAAAGCCATCACCAAAGTAACCGGTGCTAAGAACAAGGGCATCCTCACCAGCCTCAACAAGGTTGGCAGCAACGATATCCCATCCCAGAGTACCGGAACCGGAAATAATATAAGGTTGGGCGGAGGGGTCGGTCGATTGGAAGAGCTTGCGGGTCATGGAGAGGGTCTCGCCGAAGGTGTTGACGAAGCCGGGACCGACGTGGCTCTCACTGGGGGATAAGTATTAGCAATTGATTTAGCAAGTAGGACATGTTTTCCATACCTATAGTGGCCCATAGACTTGAGGACATCATCGTCGAACTCAATGGGTCCGGGAATGAGCAGAGTAGCGTGTTCAGGTTGAGAAGACATATTGGCTGTGGTTGTCGATAGAGGACGAGCTTGGGCGGATGACGAAAGAGCAGGGGAAGCTGCGTTATAAGAGGAGGTCTGATGCGACAGATGGCCCGAGACGAGAGAGATCCTATCGGCCGACCTAGCGGCCGAGTACGTCGTGAAGCCCGCCGATGAGGGGCCTTCGGCGGACAGCTCCGGAACGCGGGGCACTTTCCTTCCCTCCATTGTGAATGCCGAACCAAACAGGAGCGACCGACTACGACTGCGACTGGCTCCTGCACCTGCTCCTAGACCTACCCCCACTGACAACGTCAACCGCTGGAACCGCTGAAGGGTCGCCAGGTTGGCTGTGATGGGCTGGTGACTGCCTGAGGCAACCCAAGAATGAGCAGAAAGACACGGAAGAAGCCCGAGATTTACGACAAGACAGTAAAGATCGGGAGGCGTCCGATTCTGGGATCGAATGCCGGTCTTTTCGGGTCTTTGAAGTACCGGGATCGAATCTTGATAACCAGAAATTCCCAGAGATTATTTTCTGTCTGTTTGGTGATGATGAATTGAAGTGATGAATTACCTCAAGGGGAGAAACGAAAAGAGACACCGCCTGAGGAACGCCCTGTCCTACTCACTTTAGCACCGAAGTCCCCTGTCTCTCCGTCCGGGCCCTCTTTTTCCTTCTTTCAGCACAGCTAACGAGGTTCATCAGCACCTTTCGAGGCCGCTACCGGACCGGGAGTTGAACAATTTAGTGGATGTTATGTCGGGATCACGAACCGATTATCCACGATGTCCATGTTAGCGGCACATTTCAACGGGTATTGAACCGAAGGTCTTGCAGCACAGTACAACTTTATCACTGAGTCGATTGAAGAAGAGATGGAACACTAACATACAATGGAGTCGTCAACGCCAATCATATCTACCTAGATATACACAGGTACTAAACAATGCCTTGATAAAAGTCAAACAGCTTCTCTGCACCGTCTTCCCACTGCACATCATTCTGCAAATGGTGTCCAGCACCTTCAACAAAGCGCAATCTTACACCGTCGCGCTCTCCAGTCCCGGCTTCGCGATAATACTTCGCTGTCTTTTGGGTCACTGGCTCTGTCATCAGCTTATCCTGAGTACCTGCCATGACAAGAACCTTTTCACTGCTCGTTCCGTCATTGCGTATGTGCTTCAGGATAGTCGATGCAGATGTGAACGAGTACATCATGCTGAAGGGCCATAGGTAGGCCTCGTAGCGATTCATACGGCGTTGGAAGGGGACAACGGCCGACAGAGGGAATTCATCGCCAAAGAAGGCGCGCTGGGTGAGTTTTGGGTGTGAGAGAGGTGAGTTGGAGTGCCAGAAATGGAAGATCATTCGAATTGCGAACCAAGGATCCATTTTCCACCAATTCAGGTATACGCCCATTCTGTGACGCTTTATTAGTGACGAGAATTGAAGAGATGGGCTGCTACCTGACTTACGATCCAAATCCTGGAACAGCACCCAATAACCCAAGGGCTTTGACATTAGCCAGGCCATCACTGAGAATACCCTGGCTCAATCCTCCGCCACTTGAGTGTCCAACAAGCACTACCTCGCTCTTTTCACGGATCTCGACCCAGTCAATTACCGCAACTAGATCAGACGCCAAAGCACTTCGAGGTGTTGCAAAGACCATACGGAAGTATGAAGGGTGCCATGACTCTCCATGACCGCGCAGCGAGACAGCATAGCATAGAACGCCGCGAGCGGCTAGGTATTGCATGTATTCGGTCCATACCCAAGCACAGCCCATTCCGCCATGGCAGAATACTATAGGCGGTCCATCAGTCTTGTCGGTGATGGAGGGCTTGTTGGATAGAACTTCGATTTGGCCTTGTGGCGTGTTTACCCAGTGACGTTCGAGTCCCTCAGGAACAAGAGACGCGGGGCCTGACGGTCGGGTAAAGTGAAGCCACTGGTAGCTGAGGTTGAATCCAAACATTGATCTTGTGCTGTATCAAGATGAGTGCTTTATTTCATAAGATATGTATGGGTGGTCTTGCGGGTGGTCTTGCTATCATTGATCGAGGTGAGAATGATGGCTCGCAGCAGTATGGGTATTGCTCTCCTCTTATATGAGCTGTAACAATAACAGAAGAATTGACTGGGTCTGATAGAGTGCCACGAGTAGCTAAAGGTCCTCTCCTTCCGCTATATTAATGGTAGGATTGGTCGCACATGAAAATACGAACCAGATTCAGCCAGCTTACTATAAGCCACCAACGAGCCATAAGCTTCAGCCGCTCACTAACCCAGCGTCTTGCATCCACAAAGAGGCTACAATCACAAACTCGGGAGAATTGGGAATGAATGCACTAGCACTTATAGAGTATTTGTTTCGAGCTTTATGGAATTTGTCTTGACTGAGTGGCTTCTTAGGTGAGGCCAAGACCCAATATCATGGGTCATACGACTGATACAGTTGGATGAACGCCCCTGCAACCATGACGATTTATTTTTACACCATAGAAGAGGAGTTTGCAGATGCCTCTTTGCAACGTTGTAATATGTGGCTTGCATAAGTCAAGTTGGAAAGCCGAGGTCTACCTCTATCGGAACTCTCAGTTCCAGTGTCATATCGAGAATGTTGTGTTTTTTTGACAATAAACGGACTTTGACTGCTTCAGACTTAAGACTTTCTAACGCAGTTAGGCAAAATAGACGACCAAACGTTCAAAACTCCGCCATGAACTAAGTCAAGAACAAATACCCACACCTTCTAGAGTCCTTCTATTCTTCCTCTTCGGCTTTGGATCCCTATCTTTCCCCAATCTACCCCGCTCTCTACGCGGTAGCTAGACCACTAGACACGCCTTGGTACTGAGAAGTCACAGGGATACTGGGTGTTACTTGTACATACAACAATACACACAATTGACTATTCATTACTGATATCCTACTGACTATACCGCCTTTCTCGAACTGATGTCAATGTCTACACGCTCTAACTCTACGCGTCCAAATAACGCTAGAAAGCGTACTCCCAAAGCGTATGTTCTTACTGTATAGCTCTCGAGTTTGACATCACTAACATATGAGAAATGATCAGATGTGTAAGGTGTCGCGACCAGAAGATTAAATGTTCTGGTTCTCAGCCATGCCAACAATGCGACAAAAGAGGGTTGACGTGTCGCTTTGATGATGAATCTCGTAAAGTAGTTGTTTCAAGAGGGTGGGTTCCAAAACAAGTACAATTCATGATGAGTAGCTCAAGTCCTTCAGGTATATCAACAGTCTTCAAGAAAGGCTTGCATCGTTGGAGAGAAAGGCAAACCAGCAGGTTGTAGCTGGCCAATCGAGAAGCCCGGAGCTAGGTAAGTGTATCCAATCCTTTCATGATTCAAATGCGTATGCTAAAAATGGATAAGATGAATCAATACAGTTGTCTGAGCCGAGCAACGACATCTCAGATCTTGTTGTCAAGGCTCCAAGTTCAATATCACCTTATGCATCAGCCCATACACAGACTCGTCAATCTTATGTCCAAGGCAAGGCCCCTCTAATCAATCCTTTGGCCTTTCATACATACGACTTTGTCCCAGGCCTCAAAAGCCATCTTCTCTTTATGGGAACGTCTTCGAATTGGTCTTTCAATAGAAGAGTACTGACCATGACACATGAGCGCATCAAGGGAACAGCATTACCTACTCACAACCTTCATTTCGCAGGACTTGAAGGGAAAGTGTTTGACTTCAAGTGGGATGGAACGAGGAAAAGTACACTTGTGGACGCACCTGACATGACCGCACTTCCAACCAAGGATTTTGCCCTTTATCTCATCAATTCAGTCAAATTCCACTGCGGATGGTTATATAACCTATTCGACGAGGACACTTTTATGAAACGGTTTCAACGCTTCCATGATCACCCTTCAGAGTACTCGCGAGCCGAGCCTCTCTGGTTTGTTCATTATCTTCTTGTCGTAGCGCTTGGGAAAGCGTTTGTGGTTCAGTCTACAAAATCTAGACGTCCTCCTGGTGGCGATTTGTTTGTACAGGCTATGAAGCTCATGCCAGACTTTACTTTCTTCGAGTGCGATATTATAGATGAGATGCAAGTCCTCTGCTGCGCTGCGATCTATCTACATTCCGTTGATCATATCCAACAGGCCCATCGTCTGGTAAGATCTGTCCAAGTTGACGGACATGCAATAGTCGCTGACAGAACTAGGTCTGCAATGCTCTTCGTCATGGTTTAGAGCATGGGATACATACTGAAATGCAGTCCAGCGCTCTTGACAAATCTTATGTAGATAAATGCCGCCATATGTTCTGGACCATCTACATCCTCGAACGCCAGATGGGCTCTCTAATGGGACTCCCGTTGAGTATATCTGACGATGTCATAAGCGCTCGCTTTCCTGCCTTTCCAGGGCAGCCAGAAAAGCTGGAGGCTCTCAAGATACATGTTGACTTTTGCAGGGTACTTGCAAAGATAGATCAGAGTGAGTATGTTTTACCCGGACAGGAGAGTATGCTAACGATGTGCGCATAGCTGTTTATGGGCTCGAAGGAAAACTCGACAGTCGGTATCTAGAGGCCACGCAGTCGGTGCTCAAGAGCATCGCTGTCGTTACAGAACGGCTGAATAAATCGTTTGAGATACAATCAAGTGAAGGAATGGCTGGAATCTCTCGGATTTCAGCTCACCTTCATCTTGTACAGCACCAGGTAAGCTCTTTCTCCACACCTTGCTCAACAGAAGTTGATTCCGACATGTCAAGTGCATTATTCTCACCACAAGACCGTTATTGTATACCTTTCTTCTTTCAAGGCTGGGTCATCTAGAGGTGGCTCTGATGCATTGGCTGCAATCTGAGAGCGTGAAGGGTCTTGTCCAGATGTGCACCGAGTCTGCCCAGCAGATCCTTAGGATTCTTTCGAGCCTGTCTGACCAGGGGCTACTAGGTATGTTGTTCGCTGTACTGATAAAACTCGCTCAAATTAACGCCCAAAAAGAAACATTTCTACGCTTCGATCATGATGCAACCTTTACCGCTACCATCGCGCTGCTCATGGCAGCTGCGATCGACTCGTCTCTATTGCCTGACCATATGCCATGGACGCAGCGCGCTTATGCCATCTTTGATGAGATGGGCTCTCGCGGTAATCCCGTAGCAAACATGGTTGCATCCGAATTGCAGCAATTAGAAGGGTTACTCCAAGAGTTTCTTGTCAACAATGAGACAAGAACTATGGTTGCAGCGCAGAGTCATGAACTTCCACAGGAAGGACCAGCTGACGATATAGATACAACCGCAGCGACTATTTCCGGATACACTGATGCGTTCAATATTGATTCGGGTGATGAATTTGGACTAGGGTTGAGCTATGAGCTCAGTGCAGAGCAGCTGCTGAATGTTGCAAATTCCCTAGATATAGATAGTTTGACATGGCCATGGCCTGAGGATCCGATGGTAGAGGATATGGAAGGTTCTTAGGTGTACGAGAAGGCGTAAAATACTAATGTCGCAAAGGCTTCAAACTGATGGTTAGGTAGCGTTTTGCGGATGCAGCTGTTCAGTTCACCCCGATATTTCTTTAGAGTTGTTGCCAGAGGTTCGTTCATGAGGAACAAATTGAATCAGGATCAAAGTAATCATTACAATACGTTGGAGATACTCTGACGAAACTTATCAAACACATCCGTACCCAAGACCTCATAGCTCTCAAGTCTTTCAGAACAGGGTCAACGCCAGAATAGATACAGCAGATGAGCGGCATGATGTATGCCTACAGCAACGCCTATGGCCAGGGGCCAACCATTCAGTCTTCGCGCATATTCATGTGAGAACATCTGAATGTTCTGATTTCTTAGAGTGGTATGGAAACGATCGTGGTTGAAATAAATAATGATCCAATTACTAAAGAAGGGTGCGCTAGTGATAGAGATCGGCCATTTCAGAACAGACAAACTACCAGCGATATTTATCTTAGCTCATGCTGATCTCAGTGATTATTTGTTCGGCCTCACCGGATAATCGACGCAACCTAGAATAACAGCAACCCCAGAAGTGGCGATCAGATGGAGCCTGGGTCGTCCCTCATCACAGTCCTTGGCAAGACGAGTCAAGGCCCTGCTCTTGATGTTCTCGAAGAGAGATAGAACAATAACGCAAGGGTCGGTTCTAGGGTCTCGAGATCGAGATCGGCATCGCAAGTCAAGGAGTATTGGCATTGCCTCGTTAGGCTTTGGCGATTAGTGATATGGCTACGAGACATCTGTAACGGTAGTTAACGCAATAGAGCAAAGTGTAGGGACTAGGGGTCGACTGACTGTACTTGTTGGATCGATAGTTGCAGGTAGAAGAAATAGCTACTGTATATATAGCTTAGCAAAAGTATCTTCTATTGCCCTTATTATAGAGTTTAGTCGTTACTATATTGGCAGTATAAAGGTTGTTGGGAAAGTTAATGAGATACCCTATAATATAATATATTAAGTTCTTGATTTATACATCTTCTAGTCGAGAACTTAGAGGAACATTAGGAAGGCTTGGGCTTCGATTTAAAGCTATAAAAAATAAAATAAAAAAAGAGAGATAGATAGGTCCGGTAGTAATAGCAAGAGAATCTCATATCATACCAGCATTGAGAATAGAAACGATAGTAGGGATGCCAGAGTCTTGGACGGCAATAACAAAGTAGTTATTGAACACGTGTTCCCTTGAGATTATCGGGTTTCAACTAACTTGACGTGTGAACGATCGATGAAATTGGTCTTTGCTCTCTCATAGCTCAATGGTTTGCCCTTCTTCAAGCTCAGAGAGTAATTCGGTCTTCCTTTGCCATGGATCTTCGTGACTTTCTCATGACTGCAGCGGGAACCCAGACATCATAGAGGCTTTAACGGCGCGCAATGAAGCTAGTACAAAATTAATCCAATTACAAGATGGTTGCGAGGCAAGATAATAGAGTAGGCGGATCTTGGACTCTGAAGATCCAAGCTTTTAACGATACGGTGATCATGAGTCTTTATGTGTGCTATCAGTTCCGACCAGGAATGTGAAGATTATGGTGCATCATGATGTCCAGGATGATTGCATTATATGGGAAAGTGCTCGCGAGGGTGAAATTGCATATCCCGATATTTCTCAAAGACAAGTTTGAAGGAAAATGAAGCTGCAGGTGTATCGTTAACTGTGGCATGTGTTTCTAAACCTCAGGTCTGCTCGTTTGACGTCAGACCCTGACTTCGACTTAGCTCAAACTAGCCGGGGAGTCAAGATTTATCATGTCGAGGCTTACAAATTTGTACTATCAGTTGTACAAGATCTCGAATAGTCTCATTTGTGTTATGATGTTATCCAGCGCCACGATGGCTTCCCCTGAATGTACTGTACTGTTGGAATTTCAAGTATCAGACAATGACAATATAATACTGGCAGATCTTCGATCTCTTTTTTAAATGGTGGTCGCTTTATACCTTTCATGGACTTATCTTGTACATTGTGGCATGAGTACAGATCAACGAGGTAGAAGGAATATAGGTTTCCAGTAACTTGAATCTAGTAGATATGTATTGGCTGGTAGTTTTTACCATGTACCAAAGACAGGCATTCTTAACTATTGACACTTTCAATTCGAGCGAGACCCAGAAGCCTTATTGTCTAAGAGCAGCGGTAGAACGTGTTTCTATGGTCATTCGTTAATATTGCAGTACGACGGGCAACCAATTTTGATTTCGTCCGGATAGAGCATTTCATCCTTCTGGCGATATCTCGGCGTTGTGGGCATTCAGATGTGGTTGAAATCAAACCCCTACCCTGCAGTACCAAGGACTGATCTTGACTCTTGCACCAACATCCCGTCTTGGCCTACAAAGTGCCGAGGCCAAGCCACTAGATTCGGTAGACGCGGTGATAAGTCTCTCCAAGCCAAGAAAAAGGATATGAATCAGCATCAGCAATAGAAAAAAACAACCTTGACTCCGATTCTAATTATCAAATGCCTCAAGACGATCAATGGCATCACGCGAGCTATGGGCGGCATAACGGGCCCAGGCGAACAGAGTGTTAACGTTAGGTGACCACAACACTGGACCCTACGGATACCTAGAGGAACCTTGTTACGCCCGCAACGCTCAACGTGAACGGTAATGAACCACACGAATGGACCCTCATCTGGCTCGTGCAGCCTGAACATTATGGATCGAACGCGTTCATCAAGGACCCTGTAATAGGGATCCCGTACGATACAGGACTCGTTTAGATAAGCTCAGAATGTCAATGCAATGCATGGACTCAGCACCAGCATCGTCGGCAAATACTGTACAAACAAGCTATGGTATGAAAGGCCAGATACAAGAGGGTAACGAGATCGATGAAAAGACTGGAGTTGAGTGACTGGGGTAGAAAAACAGGATGAGTCTCTCAAGTTCCCTGAAACGAAGCACTAATAAAAGTCAGTTTGACAACATTTTTGACCCAAGTCTTGGCGGAACGGGGGAATTTTATATGCAACGATCAAGGCTCGACAAGTAAGAGTCCTCTATCGCTTTCCGCCAAGTGGTAAGGTCTCAAAGCGTGGCGTGTCGGAAGACGGCATCGCTGAATAGTTCCTGGAACGGAAGGTCAGAAAGTAATGCACAACCTGTCGCATTGAGTATTCTATAAGTAAGCATATATCAGACGCGGGTTAAATATATAATTATGTATATGGATGTGTATGTGTGATGCTGTTTTGTGACAGTTGTCTTCCTGCATCGATGTCTTCGAGAAGAACGGCCAAGGCTGACTCGCATCGCAGCCATTGCGTCGGAATTCTGAGTGTGATCGATTGCAGCGGCCCTTTCGGCGAGGCATAGCATACCACTCTTGGTGTGACTGACGTCTGATAATACTTGTTGAGTCAAGTAATGACTTGTCACTGTTATTATTCCTCGACTCAGCCTATCTTTCCACTCACTTTATTTCGGTGTGGCTCGTTGTTGCTCTAAGCTTAATAGAAACCTTAGCAGGCTGTCTAGTCAGGTAAGAACGTGCCGCAGACCATTCATGTCGAGGAGCTGGGTTTCCTCATCGGCCCGTGGAACATGGCTTACGGTGCCGTGACTTCAAGGTCAGGGGCAACAATTGATAACGCTTCAACTGTATTTGCGGGGGCTGCAAGGGGGCCTGGCCTAGTCGGTCATGTCCGAGCCCATTGATTAACTTGGGACCTTGCCCTGTCCTGCTCGTTGCACGATGTTAAAAGAACGGGGCCACAGATGAAATGAATTGTATTACGTACAAACGTTTGGAGAATTTCCTCAATTGAGCGTTGCTTGATCCAAAGAACGGGCCAATCTGTATAGTATGGAGACGTGCCCCAGATTGTCGGCGATTCGCCCACGGGGTAATGGCAGTTGAGAGCAAACTGTTACGTATTACCCCGTAGTTGGGAATTCAACGTCTGCGGATCTCAACATCTCGATGTTGAAATATTCGATACTTAACGTATATAAAGGCACGAATTCTGATGGAAGTTTTCTAGAAAAAAGCCATAGCCGCGGCGGCAAAAACTACCGCGGACCGTAATCAGTAGCTAGCCTTTGATTGTAACGATGGATTTTCGTTCGGCCTTTCTGTTATCTCAGTCCCTCCCGAAAAGATAACTGTCGCACCATGGCGAAAATAGATAGGGTGCGTAAGCTGTGGCCAGCCTACTCAAGAATTCAGCTGGGCCTCATTAAATGGCGCTTGTTTGATACGCCAAGAGCAGCCAAATTACAATGCAACACACACCTTTACCAGACGCCACTCTTCTAGAAGAAAGCTGTTTTCTACCTAGGTATGCTTTCTCCCCTGTCACGGCCTGCAAGATGGTGTACGAGGCGCCAAATGAGCCGTCATGCCGTCCCGTTGTGAAGGGATGTGCCGTGAATTCGCGGGTGATTATTTCCGAGTAGTCGTATCGTATGAATGGCACCACAAAACACCCGAAACCACACCAGGTGCGCAATATGATGCTGTTTGTCCATCAAGTAGTTACGCTGTTATCAGTACGGCGAGAAAGTCGGTGGGTCGACATACGCAAGACAAGACGGGAAATCTGGCAGTTGTGGTATCATCGACACAGATTGTCAAGGTCCCTGGAAACCTGGTATCATGTCGAGCCACAGTTTCGGTAATGCAGCACTGAAATGTGGTCAGAACCTATGCTATCTGACCGATTTGGCAATGCGGGCACTGACTTGACTGTACAGTAATTTTGACTTGGGCTCCGCAACGTTTACCACCTAGTGTTGGTTGGTTGCCTTATGGACCCCATTCTTAAGCATTGCCTTTGAGCGTGGGATGGGAGTAGGAGTAGCAACAAGAGTTCGCCTTTTGTGCACGAGTCGTTGCATGTTTCGGCGTGTCTGCTTACTGAGAGATAACAAATTCTTGGCAATAGATGAGATGCAGTATGAAAGCAAGCACGGTTAATAACTAAGATATCATGTTGCGCTGATGTTTTTGTACGAGGCTCCTCATATGCAGTGTTGACCTCCTCGAACAAGACTAGGAAGGTAGACGGGAATATGTTTAACTCTTTTCTTAACCTTACTTAGGTAGCCACGGTACCTAGGTAGGTAGGCACTGCCTACCTAATTGCGTAGGCTGAGGGGAAATGGAAGGAGGAAAGAAGCGCGCTCTTGCCTTGAGCCCATGATGGAGGAGTGCATGACGGAAGGACGGAAGTACCTCTTCCATGTATCGGTACATGTACCTGTACCTTCCTTCTCGAGTGGGGTAAACGTTAGCGTTGGACCAGGATTACAGTCCTCTCCAATTCTCCACTTTGCCTGCAATTAGGTTGATCGTCCTGTAATGGCTTGAGCTTGTTGTTAGTTCCCCTTGTCGCACATAGGAAATGTCGCAGATGTTTCGCGCGTTCCAATGAGATGGACTCGTTGAACCTCCCAATGACCGACCGCTGAGCAGGAACCGGACGGTCACAGGCTATAGCGAATGCAATGCATGTGTGATGCAAGGCAATTCATCCATACGCTTTGCTCAAAAGACACGACACGAAAAGCACAGGTATGCGCATCTTGTCCAGTCCTTGAACAACCTCTTTCCCAATGCTCATCTCATTGCAGCTCCCGAGGAGCCAAACTTTGGTCCCACGAAACATGCAAGGGGTGTGCATAACCGCGACATAGACAACATTGAATCCGTCGAATCGGCTTCCTCCTCTTTCTTCCTCTCTGTCGCCTGGGCCTGGTCCCATGTCCGTGATGGACTCCGCTCCGCCATCTCAGACTTTGGACCTACCCCAATTATCCATGTTCCTCCGTCCGTATTGCGCTTCTTGGCACTCAAGCCCTCTTGTTCCTCGTTGATATCCACACGCTTACTTGCCCCAAGCTTGACAGCTTCTTGTTGATCGACAACATAACGGGAAACTAGGGGCCTCAAGATGTCAAGTTGACCGAATTGTTCCCGCAGTGGCGGCCCTCTTGTCTCTAGCCTATCGAGTTGACTGCGGCCCCAGTCCTCTCTGGCTCTTGTCCTCCCCTCCTGGACTCATATTTAAGAACTGTCGTTCCCCTCCTCGTTCGCTCTCAGTTCCGATCATCACCACTCCTTCTTCTGCCCAAGACCAAGGTCACTTGACCTTTTTTATATCTTTCTTCAGTCCCTATAACTCTTCAAGAGTTACCCAACAGGGGCACATCCAACATGGAGTCAAAGAGCTCAAGCGACAACCCGACCAACGTCGGCCAGGAAAAGGGCAACACAGTCACTGAGCAGAGTGGAGATGTCCAAACTGGTGGCGGTTTCGCCTACCAGGAGGAGACATACTGGACCCGAAATGGCCTCACTCTGGAGTCTTTCCAGCGACGCAGGGACACCACCAACCATGAACTTGATCGCCGTATGAAGCCTCGCCATCTTCAAATGATTGCTATCGGTGGTTCTATCGGTGCAGGTTTCTTCGTCGGTTCTGGAAAAGCTCTGTACAATGGCGTAAGTTCACACGATACCTCCTTCATCGTAGTGAGTTGCTAATTGAGTATTGTAGGGTCCTGGATCTGTTCTTATTGACTTTCTTCTGATCGGTGCTATGATCTTCAACGTCGGTATGTTAATATCATCTTGACTGGATACATGGAAGGAATACTAACGTGTTGTGCTTGCTAGTCTTCGCTCTTGGTGAACTTGCTGTCATGTATCCCGTGAACGGCGGTTTCTACATCTACTCGTCTCGCTTCATCGATCCTTCTTGGGGCTTCGCCATGGGTTGGAACTATGTTGCACAGTGGGCTACCGTTCTACCACTCGAATTGACCGTCTGCGCTGTCTGTATCAGTTATTGGAACGAAGACCTTTCGCCCGGAATCTTCATTGCTATCTTCCTCGTTGCCATTATCATCATCAACATCTTCGGTGGTATTGGTTATGCCGAGGAAGAGTTTTGGTCGTCTTGCCTGAAGCTTGGAGCTACCATCGCCTTTATGTTCATTTCTATTGTCCTCGTTTGTGGCGGTGGTCCCGATAACGGCCGCTACAACGAGTACTGGGGTGGTAAACTCTGGAACGAGGATCCTGGTGCTTTCAAGAACGGCTTCAAGGGATTCTGTTCCGTCTTCGTCACTGCTGCTTTCTCCTTTGCTGGTACCGAGCTGGTTGGTCTCGCCGCTGCTGAGTCTGAGAACCCTACCAAGGCTCTCCCCGGTGCCATCAAGCAGGTTTTCTGGCGTATTACTCTCTTCTACGTTCTCGGTCTTTCCTTCATCGGTCTTCTCATTAAGTCCACTGATGAGCGACTCAACATTTCCGGCTACGCCAACGCCAAGGCTTCGCCTTTCGTCCTTGTTGGCGAGTATGCTGGCCTCAATGGCCTCAACCACTTTATGAATGTCATCATTCTCGTGTCGGTTCTGTCTCTCGGTGTGTCGTGTGTTTATGGCGGTTCCCGTACCCTGACTGCTATGGCTCAGAACGGATATGCCCCCAAGATGTTCGCCTACATTGACCGTGGTGGCCGTCCCCTCATCTCCGTCCTGGTTCATATCCTCATGGGTTTCATCGCCTTTGTCAACCTCGACCCCAAGGGTGGAGAGATCTTCGACTGGCTCCTTGCTCTTTCTGGTCTTTCAACCCTCTTCACTTGGGGTTCCATCTGCGTTGCCCACATTCGCTTCCGTAAGGCTTGGGCCCGACAGGGTCACACTCTGGACGAGATTCCTTTCCGTGCTGCCTTTGGTGTCGCTGGCTCATACTTTAGTCTGGGTCTGATCATTCTCGTTCTTATCGCTCAGTTCTATGTTGCCATTGTTGCCCCTCCAGGATCCAGTGGTATGGGTACCGTCGAGGGATTCTTCATCTCTTACCTTGCTTTCCCTGTTGTTCTGGCCTTCTGGGCTATCGGATATCTCTGGAAGCGCGAAGGATGGATCTCGATCGACAAGATCGATGTCGACACTGGCCGACGTGAGCACAACTGGGACGAGATCAACGCTCACCGTGCCAAGGTCGCTACTTGGCCCGCTTGGCGACGTTTCCTCAACAAAGTCATGTAAACATGTGATCTGTTATTGAGGTCTGTTCTCTTAGTGTAAATTTGAGCTGGAGTATATCCACTCTCCTGTATATCTTTTATAGTCCAACATGGCAATAGTATATTGTTGTGCATATTCTTAGCAACCGTTTTGCTCTTGTGAATTGTGTCATGTCTTTGAGTTGAGTAAGCGAGCGCCAGTCTCTTGGTTCGCTTGGGATTATGCGTAGTATGTAGATACGTTCTTTCGTAATCCTTCGTGATGAGGTTAAGTTGTGGGCTGAGACAAGTACTAAAGACAGTTTGAAACATATGGCAACGTCTTTTCAAAGCCTTTTTATCTGGTCTTTGGGATATTTAAACATGTTGTCAAATGCGCCCTGCGACGACTCGAATTTGTCATTTGTGGAGTTGATCACGCCCTTCAGGTACGCCCTACAAGTCAATCCAGGTTCATGGTGGAGTTCAGGAGATTCGACAAATATTCGCGATGGAAATTCCCTTAGATTGTTCTTGATGTAGTTGAGACTATAAACTAAAACCGAAGAGAGCCTGTATAAGGTAGGGAATCCAATTGTAGGACAATGAAATTCGGTGCTAGGTCAGAAGTTATGACCAGACGACCTTGGCCAGGGTTACAGCTCACAAAGAAAGGTGAATATCCTGTGGACTTTGTTGCTTCGTCCCAAGAGCCAATTGTAGAACATGGGGATCTAATTACGCTCCCCAGGTTGAAGCGGATCTTGTTACGTACAAAGCCAGATTCCATATGAGAGAGCACAATGCAGGATCGGCAATGGCGGATATCCGGGGTAATAAGCAATAGAGTCCACTCAACACGTACACTATTAGACTATCTACTATCCAGAGTCATCAGTGTACGCGTCTTGTGAGTCTATTACGAGAAAAGAACAACAGTACGCAGAAGTGGAACTATGGCTGTGCCTTGTTTCTCCAACTCGTGCCACCGGCAAGACAAGAAAGAAGACACGACGGCGCCTCTCCCTCGAGCCAAGACTGTTAGAAAGTCACTCAAGTCGCAGTACTTGTGCTCCGGAGCATGCACCCCAGAAACAGCCTAGACTCAGGAGTTCCACACGATTAACTATCCCACCTGAATAATAAAGATACGGGTCCTGGGAAAGAACGCACAAGTTTAATCTCAAGCGAGACCATTGAGAGGAATTACTCGTACGTATTTTTTACATGATGGAAATTGGAGATTGTGCGGGGGAGCAGGGGGGGCTTTATCATTTTTGGAGACATGCGGAGAACACAGAGACCGACAGGGAGTGAAGAAAGGAAAATGGAGAATGGAATGTCTACACCTTCCTGTTGGGTGATTATTGATTGCTTCCCCGGTTCTCTTGGACTGAATTGCACTGCCTCGATCAACTGAATTTCAGGGGCCTTGACACGGTGAGAATCGGTCAAGTCCCGAGGTTTGTCTGGCGTGAGAATGCTTTACTCACATGCTATGCATTCATATGCCAATTGTACAGTACACTGGACTTTGCCTTGCCTAGGTATATTCTCGGCTTTAGTCCCCAACGTGCTGGCCCCAACTGCAAAAGGCGGCTGAAGTTCTTTTATCCTTCTGGAACTCTTCACCAAAGTTGACCATTCATCTATATCTGAAAACACCAAAGACACCACCACTTATACAAGTCTCGCCAAGAAAAAACAATACCGATGCAAGATTTAAAGCATCCTCCACTTCCCCAGACTTTTGAATCTCGAAATTACGAGATCGAATAGAGGGACTGTTTCTTTTCAGCTAATTATTACTCAACGATTTGGACATCCCCTGCTTTCAGCCGGCGCAACCCGTCTGTGCCGACGCTTTCCATCTCGAATCGAAGCATTTTATGTTATGCGATCTGATTTAAACTCGTGGGCCTCTTTTCTTTATCTAAAGCGGCTTGTTTATCCCTAGGGGGCGATCATTCTGGAGATGGTGGTCCCGTTTGTAGGGCTGCTGGGATGATGTCGTGATGTAATAGAAACTATGGGTTGTGAATGTATCATGAGTTTCGTGGAGTATGGCGCTCTGATGAGCTAGGTATCGTATGTTTTCGTATGTTTTGTTTCCAGCCTGCTTGTTGCTATCTCTCTTGTATAGAAGCATCTCTGGGGATGTGAGGAGAAGATAAGGATATCCATGGCGAGTGTTGCAACTGTTGTTCAGGAACTCAGTTGCAGAGTTCATCACTGATTGCATCCTGTCGCTTTAGATTCCATCTATGTCGCTACAGTTCTTCTTCTGAAGAACCTTCGTGTCTGGTCTAGATTCTGGTCCACATGGAGTCATTAAGACTTGTTGGACACATGATTCGAGTGACCTTGTATTCTCGCAGATATGCAATGACATTTCTGCGTCACGTCTCGAGCAATGGCTTGCCTCCTAGAAAACCCAAATATGCCTAGTATTAAGAGCATTCTGCCCGAATCTTTCTTGATCACGGGGATCAGTTTGTTCAAGGGATATTCTCCTAGGCTATCCTGATTGGTTAGCAGATACTGCGGGAAGGAAAGGATAAGTCGAGGCATTGCAGCGTATACGGAAGGTACAAAACTCGGTGTTGGGATAGGATTTCAGCCAATGTGTAACTCAACAACAGCATATACACAACTTCTCAGAAACAGATGAGGAATTACCTGATAACCCATTACAAGTAGCCGATCAAACTGCAGGTGGATTGACTATTGATAGAGATAACTACTAACACTCGACAGTGTCCCTATCCCCTACCTCTTGCCTCGATAAGTCACTATCAACCCTCAACACCACAACCACCTCAGGATACACAACCACAGCAAAAAGAGAAGCAAATTGCAAAAGGTCATTGACACTCAATCGTGTCTCGTACTGCGTAATCTGGGAATCGAACCCAGGGCTCCCCGAGCTTTTTCAAGTTCCTTTAGAAACACAGATGGCAACGGAGAATTTTACCACTAAACCAATTACGCTAGTTGTTATTGTTGAAGATTGACTCTGTCATTGAAACCTGAGAGGAGCATGAGCAGCTGAGGGTTCTTTTCCATGTTAACGAGGCATCCTTGGAGGACAATCGGACGATTGAGACCCTTGGGGTGTTTGTGTGATTGTGTCATGGCAGCTCATAGCGCACCCAACTCTCTGAATACGTGATTATCTAGAGAGGATTCCGAAAAACAGGCCGAATCCGCCAGCTCTCCATGGCACCGCAAGAAATGGTTATTTCTTGGTTCACCAGACACCGCACCAAGGCAGGGCAGTAACTGCCACCGCCAGACTTCCATGCACATTGGGCGTAGGCCTACCTTACAAACGACTAACGGAAGATACCTACGTAGACTTGAAGGTCAGTATACTAATATATACTACACTTGTATTCGTCATGTGTTTAGAAAGCTTACTTGAGGCCATATAACGTACTCTTTATCTCTTCCCACCCCTATTGTCTCTTCCTCTCAACATTCTCCAAGCATCGTTTATTCACTGAACTAGAAAATATTTTCAGCATTCTACAAATCATTTTGCAGACCATCCTGCACCATGGGTACATTTAAAGAGCATCATATCTTCCAAACGCCCTATCTTCTATAGGTCGGTTACGCTCAAGAAACCAAGGCTGCTCCCGGGAAGCATAACAGATGAAATCGGTAAGTCATTTTATGCTATTTAGACCAGTCTCTTAGGTGTTCCGTTTTTGTATCATAAAGCTTAGGGGCTTCTTCTGGGTTGTTACATTCTGCAAGTGCACTGTTATTTAGTTGGGTTGCGAAAAGTACGAAGGAGACGGACAGCTTGACGGCAGATAGCCTGAACAGCATAATGACATTTTCTAATGACTCAAGATCCTTATACGTAGAAAGCTCTTGCAGTTGAAGCGTGTCTCGGGAGTTTCTTTGATGTTGTGATATTGGCTGTCGTCTTAATACCAGCTCGGGTCCGAGTTGCTTGCAATAATCTCAAACGCCAGTATGCCTCTTTCACCAGCCAGCATATCCCAAAGGCTGACGTCCTGCAATATCATGGCTGATGTACCTAGCACCCATGCCTAAAAGCCTATCTGGAGAATTTGTAAGGGACAACCCACTCAAATAGCCACTTATTCTAGGTGGTAAAAGAACAGTTAGCTCTTGGTTATCCGAGAACAACAGCTGCACATTGGGGTAAGCTCAAGCAATTAAAATTGAAATCTTGTGTCACTTCGCAGCATTGATATTTCTTAGATATATCCTTGGTTTGCTGTAAGTGTCAGTATGTTATACTTATGTCTGTCGTTTTTACTGCATATATATTCAAGGATAACACAAATGCTCCCAATGGGTTTCAGAACATCTACCCAACACTGAATACTCATAGGAAATCTCTTTAGTTATCCTGGGTCTTGCTATTATCTAGAGTATCCCCTTGTGGTTCTTTGAGTGGATTTGAACTAAAACATTATGGTTATGACCTCTTACTGGGACCATTCCTTCCAACTCTTTGGCCTTCCTCTCTCATTGCAACCCACGCAGTACTGCCGCTTGACTTTACCGAGAAGACGAAAAGTTAGCATTCTTTAAATGAAAGTTGAGCACTATAAAACATGGAGGATGTTTTGAATAGATTGCGATCTATGTGACGCCTTGGGGTCGACATCAGTGGTCCTTGAAGCGTGAGATTCAGACAGTGAGTTCAAAGATTTTCTGACTAGTAAGCAGGAGTTCTAAAGTATAGAAAGGTAATTACAGTTATAGTCTATCTTATAAGTGTATAGTTAAAAGTGGCTGAAAGAATCAAACTTCTTCTAAGGCAATTACATTCTCACGCGTGGCTCACTCATACCTTATGATGGAGTCTGTCATCAAAGTCCACTAATCCCCTAATACAATCTCAGCCTGATACATATGAGCGCGTGTCTTTTTTCTTCAATAGAGAGACTAATGAGTTGAATAGTATGAGTAAAATATTTGATCAGGTTGTCGTGGTGGTCCAACTTAAACGCCATACTTCAAGTCAAGTACTGACCACCCTAGAGACGAGACTGCCAACATCAACGTCTCCTTAGCATACAGCAAAACTTCAGAAGAGCAAGCTTAGAAGATCACGATAGAATGCAACCTCATACTCCAATCAATGCTCATCGTAATACGACATTCGAAATTAAAGTGCTTCGTAAAACAACGATTACGCAAGCCACGGTCTCGTAACGAACACTTGTCCCTGGAATTCATTCTGAGACCTTTGCTCAAGGAAACAAACTCACCATTTCAAAAAAGACTTTACACCTTTTCAATTGATAACAAAGAAAAATTCGAGTTGTGATAACCACTTTCGGTGTTGAATTACTCTTTTGTCCACAGATTCGGGTCGTCAATAGAAGACACTCCAACTTCCTGTTAACCTACAGCGTGCACGTGATAAAAGCGAACATGGCCCAGTTCTCTATCGCAGCTCGGCCTCCTCTCACACTATCGCAGCTTGTAACCTTCAGCTCCCCTCCTATGGAAGCGTCACCGCTCACTCGCCAGCCTCAGCCCGAGGTCTTTACCCCGAAGATCATACAATTGTATGACTCTCTCTTCAAGGTAAGCGACCTCTGTTCAGCTCCTCACCCCCATCATGAACTAAACTAGCTTCCCTCTTCAAGGTAGATATCCGTACAACTTCCAACTATGCGCCCGCGACTCGACTGATCCGCCCTTGTTCCGAATTAGGATGACTACGATGATGAAGAGAAGACCGACGGCTTCTGGACTGAGTTTTTCCTCCTTAGACCCGATCGTGCCGCCCTGAGACGTACCCTCAACGACCTGAGTCCGAGCCATGTCTTGTCCCTCGATGTTCGCACGCAAGAGCTCTTTGCGAGGGCCGTAGCTACTGTCAAGGGCGCGCATAGCCTTGCACAGCTTCACGCGCTGGATGTGAGTAACACACCAACTGATTACAGCACACAAATTGGTCCTGACACCTGCTAGACCCTCAGTGTCTTTCTATCATGCCTCCTCTCCAAGAGATACCCTCAACCCAGCTCCGACATCATGGTCCTACTCGCAGGACTCGACCATATCGATTCCGTCTTCACCGAGTTCGTCAGTGCTTTGGAGGCCATAATAAGGAATAGCAAGGACTGTAAGGACTCAGCACCGCCCAATATGGTGACCCAACTGACCCTGGTGTAGTGGACGTCCGATACAAGGCGATCGAGGTGCTGTTGGCGGTTACGGCTGGGGCGTACCAAACAACACTGTTGACATATCTGATTCAAAGAGATCTCTTCCCTGCAGTCATGAAGGTACGATAACTTATCGCTCGATGAGATAGCCCCCAACTAACAACGTACAAGTTCATCCAAGATTCAGAGACGCCAGATCAAGTACTACAACCGTTCACATTACTAGGCCTGCTAGCCAATTACAACAAATTCGAGTTCCAGAACCCTTATCAACAACGACTAAACGACTTTGTTAACGAGGCTGTGATTCAAAAGATAGTCGGCGCCGTGGGACAAGCTTGTTCAACAGTTCGATCTCGGTACATCACCATCCAGGATGATCTCCCTGAAGGCTGGACCTTCAGCGCTACTCTCAACATGATCGGACTCGGCGTAATCGCACCTGGACCAAAGCCTGTGAACAACCCAGTATACGATGTCGAGACGGCTAAGGCTCTCTTCACACAGCTGTAAGTTTTCCAGTCTCAACTTATGTCCCAAACTCGACTAATGATATGCTAGACCGGAGGAAGAAGCTGCTGTTCTTCTAGCTACATACGACTTTACTCACGCCAACAAGCTCTTTTGCTTCAACCTAGTCACAATGGCAGCAGAACCAGGCGCCGAGCAGCCTATCGCCAGCTACCTCTCTCTCACCTCATACCTTCTTCAGCACGCCTACCTCTCACCCCGAGCTACCTACTACGCTCATCTTAACCTCATGGTGTTCCGCCTCCTTATTGAAGACCCGGCGATTTGCAAGCGTATCTGCAGCGAGGACTCCCGCGTAGCAGTTCGTCTATGTCGCCAACGTCAACCCTACCTCCCCCTTGTCAAAGGCGAGCGAGTCCTTGCCATATCCCTTCTCGACACTATGATCGATGCCGTGAACCATAATCTCCGACGTCGCCTAGATGTCAGCCTTTACACACTCTGTTTTGGCATCATGCTCCGCATCATCTCGTATCTTTCTCGCACACGTACGCGCTTAGAGTATCACTGGCCTGAGTTCTTTCGCTCCCTGCTCTCTATTGTCCGCTTCCTCGCTACATACACAGCCGACCTCCAGGATCTACCGCACATTGACACCCTTCTCGATCACGTCGTCAACCTCATCGCTCTCTCCCTCTCCGCCGGCGAAGCCTTCCTCCCCACGCCCGCTGACTACGACGACCTCTTCTACAAGGTCGTCGAGTCGGGTGAGGTGCTCACAAAGTTCAAGGAAAACTACCGCTTGGCTAATCGCCACAGCAACTCCATTGATACTCTCATCAACGTCAGCGCGCACTACAATCAGATGCTTTCTGAGGGTGGTGCGAGCCGTCGCAAGCCCAGTCTTTTGACGACGCAGGAGGTCACAGAGGTTATTCGTCAAGGATACGAGACGTTGAGTATTCAGGCCAAGGAGGGCTTGGACTCTTGGGAGCGATACAGGGAGGCGGACGAGCGGACCCTGCTCAAGAAGATGGCGAGAGCGGCAGTCGGTGATGTGCGTGTTATGATTGAGCGGTAGAGCAGGTAGCCGAGCGGCCTAATGACATGATGAGACCAGTCCCAGGATAGAATTCTAATGAATACCTACATGCGTTCCTCGTGTGACTACCGAGGTTGTTCTGCCAGTACTTCTTTGTGAACCGTATCAACACTATCTTTTGGCAGCACCTCAGGTCAAGCCTGGACTTGCACAATCATCGTCATGGTCTCAAAAGAACTACGACTCATGACTCGACACCTCGAGCATCTGCCGTGTTGTTGGGACCCAGATCATCTCGCCTAGTTATGATAAGATCCACGTATACTATTTTCTGCCCTGTACCATGCCTGCGAAAGTATCCTCTTGACCCTGACACGAGACCAACATGCTGTTGTTGTATACAGTGTTCATGCGTCATGTCAGCAGTATCTCGACGGCTCTAATTACATTGTCGTCAAAGAGAGTTTCGGTAAGACCGGATCTATGGGGCGAGAGATAGGTAGTGTCAATGGAACATGAAACAACGATTGACCGTTTACTAGTAGCATCGTGCGTGCCTTCTTCTTACTAAAAAGCCATGTTCAAGTCTGAGCCTCATCAAACTAGCCACAATGAGATAGCAAATCGTAAAGCATAAGAGGGTTGAACCTTGTTAATTAGTCGTTATTAAATGGCCGAGATAGCGCATGTAACGCAGCTTTGGTCAACAACTACCTAAGTAAGGATTACCACGTGTCGTGTGACCCCGTAAAGGTGGTAAACCTACTAGATATTCGACGTCGACGTTGATGCTCCAGGATATAGTATCCACGATCTGCTAGAAGATGCCCCGGTACGGCGACATCCAATGAAGATCATGTCCATGATAAAGTGGACGCACTCGTCGAGTCACCGTTGGACTCGACACACAGTTTCACCGCACGAACCAAATAACGAACCAACCGTCCCGCAAAACGTCCCACTAGCAACTTACAGTAACATTTTGACAGCAGACAAGGGTACTGTACATACATAAAGCCACGTGGGCGGTATTAGAGAGACTGCAACGTTATTTGCCCTCAGTAATGCGCCAGACTATTAAACAAGTAACTCCTAGTTTCTGGAGATGGGCATATCGAACTGCCAAACTGACTTAGTGATGCGACCGATTATCATACACAGCTGGTACATAGTATCGTTATCGTAGTATCGTATTGTGACACCGGAGACGCCGCTGTGTGTACATACACACTTACATACACCCTGTGACTTGTGACTGGAAAGTCTTGGTTCCGGTTCCGTGGGAAGGGCACAGTTAGGGCGTGTACTAGACTAGTTGTTGTGATCTCTCTCATTTCCCTCCTTCGCTTCGCCTGAGATTCCGACGATATGGTGACGAGACGAGGCTCCCATGCTTAGTCTGGAGCCAAAAGCCAAGTTGAGGCATCCGGAAGTGTGAGTGTGTCTGATCGCAATAACGTGAAACCCATCTCTTTCTTTGAGTTTCGGCCGTACCCATTGCCGAAGTTCAACTATACAACAGCGTCTCGTTTCAATGGCAATCTCTCGATGTGTACATAGAAAGTGTTCTCATCGTCATCAGCCAAGATCAAAAGGTCTTCAAGTTCAAGCCCGATCCAACCTAATCTGCCCAAAACGTATTGCTAAGTGGCCCTGCCCTGCCCATTTGAGCGATCTTACCTAGTTACCCCAATGCTGTAACGACAACCCAATTCGAGGATTTTCCAAGGCCGATCATCATGTAACTCAATCAGCGAATGGGGGTGTAGACTGATTGCCAGGTATCAGTTTTCCCTCGTCAAGGTGACATGGGAAAGCGGTCGAGACGGTCGTCGCTTATGAGCCGACAGAAACCCATGCCAAAGTTGGACCGGTCATTTGGCTGAATATGGCCCCCGGGTTCAGCGGATAGATTCCCGCCAATTTTGACAGGCCCACTAAGCAGTATAGTTGAAGAAAAAGAAGAGGGTATGAGACCCAACACAACTGAAATACGGTATCGATCCAACCGTGGCCAAGGATAGGCCTTGATGAATCTTGTTGTTGAATTGAGGCACGGTTCATCAAACAAGGTCAAGCATTTATGTAGGGTGATAGTGAAGGCGTGCGTGATGGCGAACTGAGTAAGGTCGCTTCTCGAGTATCCATCTCATATCCCATGGGTCTTTTCTCTTGTCTCTCGCTTCGCGTTAATTACCTTGTCACAACCTGGTAATTATAAGTAGTAGTAGGGACCGGCGTGCCTCCGGGGTGCTGCAACGGTGAAGATGAGGCGTTACTAGCGCCGGCACGTCTGCAGTCTCTTTCTTTACCCATCCATGCCCATGCTCGTTCTTCTTTTTTTTTCAATGTTTTACCCAGCAATTGTGAAGCAACTTGGCCATACGAGGCCAAGACTTAGTTAGCCCGTACTGTACCTAGAAATTGTGACAGATAACAACGCGCCATCTTAGCATACTTGCGGTTGAATTGATATGTGAGCCGAAGATATAGCCTCAAAGATCAGTCAGTCCTCATGAGTTGGGCAAAGGGAAAAGTACCTATGTCGCAGTCAACACAGCAACGCAGAGTAGATCAAACCAATGGTGTGCGTTTAAACAATTGATCAATTAACAAGTATCCCATGCAGTGCAGTGTGATAAGACATACAGCTTATAGGGCCTCAATCTCTTCGCCTCCGCATTTCCTATATAGTGGCTTACCTGATCTTGATCTGCAGATATTGCACTTTGCTATGCTTCAGCTCCACACCGGCGTGTGAAGCGCATGCAACCCAAGGTAAACAGCATCTGCGTACAGAGTACAGACTATCCGTATGGGAAGAGGTATTGCTTGATCTAGTCATGAAACCATGGGGCACCTGATATACAGACTATGCCTCAAGGATTATGCTTCCAGCATCTGTCCATCTCCATAGTCTTGGTCTTTGTCCAAATATCAAATGACGTGATTCTTCTCTTGAAACGAAGCGCAGCATGTCCGTTCGTAATGCCGATGACGGGCATTTCAGTCAAGGGAATTTGATCCGAGCTGGAGCAGACAGACGATCCCTTATACGATGCAACGTGATGTGATGCGATGCAAGGAAACCCCTAACATGCTGTGTGCCAGTGAGTGAGGCCATTGCATATCCACTGAATGGGGAAAATGTCACCTCGCTCGCTCTCTTCCTTCTTCTCTGTCGATCAATCACACCACAATTACGTGACTGTGATCTGTAAATCACATGCGATTGTCATCGAGGAACTGACAACTCTCCTGCATCTTACTCACATCAATGCAGGAACCCGACCAAGTGTGCACTGCACCAATAGCCTATCAGACCATTGTAAATAACTCCATCTCCTGATTGGAACCGCGCTTGACGCGTTGACAGCTGCATGACGGCGCTATAGACCTAGCCTTCGAGTGCGAGTCGGTTGAACGTCATGATAGCAGACAGGTCCGCGCGTCTCCCTTGTTGGACGAACACTGTCGTGTTGGACATTGGTACGCTGATTACCGTAATCATTAATAATCCCCGCTTGTGTGCTTATACTCCGTAGATTGCAACGGTCTTCCGAAGACCCTTGCCCTTTCACAAATGGGCCCCCAACCCTCGTCTGGTAGCAACGTCGTCTTGACAGCCACTTCTCTTCTCCGCCAAGTCTGGATCCCGGGTTGAAGCAAGCTGTGTGCAGAGCGTTCCAGAGGGTGTTCTAGAAATTGTAAGAGCCAAGTCATGGAAACCATTGTCCAGCCTATTGCAGCACTTCAAGAAGATAGCCGATCACTTTCTCACCATGATTCAGTATGACAATACGCATTAAATCTTGGAAGGGCGTGTGCTTCAGGGTAGCTGTGGGGGTAATTCTTGACTTGGCCCCCATGTCCCAGAGGTTGACAAGGCTGTGTTTAACATGGAAATTATCTTGTTGCCATTTGGACTTTGGATTGTACCCAGGAGTCGCCTACAGTTGATCGGGGTTCAGTAGGACAGTATAAATCAGAAGCCATGGCCAAGGTTTCCTCGTCTGTGATTCATATCAGCAACTGAAGAAAAGCGACACAGCAAGCTCGGACTAGCAACCAACACTTGAACCAGCCCCATGGCGGAGGCTGAACCATATCAAAGGTATAGATACCTACAATAGATCTTGTGTAGGAGGGACTGCTAAGTTTCGACACAACGATGGATTGAGGACAACATTTACTTGCGATAGGCTTTGCAAGATCCGAACCTCGCATAGTAGCCTTGGCAGAGTACATGCGCGTCGTTCATGATAAAACGAACACAGGAACAACAAGACCTCTTGGCTACCTCTCGAGATTCGTTAATGCGTTCGAAGATATCTGATGACTGAATTGGATAAGTTCAAACTACTGTCGGCGGGTCATCTTACCAACCCATCATGAACCGACACTGGCACTTATGTGCTCAGACCATGCCTAAAGTAGACAGGGTCTTTTCGTGTCGGTTTGGAGTAGCTCATCTAATCTTGGGAATTGCCAATGCCCAAGTTCTCAGCAGATGATAGAGTTTAGCTACACAGCTTGGCACATAGATATGTACACAGTCATACCAACGCTCTCTTGATATACCACATTCTGTTTAGTAGCAATGACCATTGACTTTCTTCTTGTGGAAAATGAGCTTAGCTCATTGTTCAGTCTGTCGATCATAACAACGTGCCGCCCGAGGTCCAAGTAAACCTCGGCAGTTGTACAGACACCTCTGTCAGCCCCATAGACTAACGCTTGTCTCCTCTGTTGCATTCGCGAATTGACTCGGGTGTCGACACACCTGGCTGTACCGAAAGAGATCCTGGCTAACCTCACTCGCCCCCCGACGAAGATTGGCACTGTACCTAATGCCAGGCTATTGATCTCCAATCTGATATCATAGACACGGGACAAAACGCCGACTGGGTGTCTGCCGAAGACAAACTTGGATCCGTGCGTTGTCAAGCACCATGATGAGGCACACGTATGCGATTGCTGTTAGACCGTACAGCAGTAGTTGTGCTATCCCAGCAAGTGGACTGATTCTTAGGTGTAAAAGATCACCAGGTAGACAAAACTGTTGAACAGGAATCGAGCCGCAACCGTTTGGGCTAACCTTAAGCTATCAATTGTCATGAACGGCACGATTTAGCGACTCTAGGAACCGTTCCCCGGCCGGCCGTGCCCTTGGCGTTCAGATAGCACCAGCCAGCACGCGGATAAATTGCACGATGTCTTGGGATGTTACAGAAACACTCGACCGTACCAGGTTCCTGGTGTCTGCCTGTTGATAGTGCGCTGTACCGTAACTAGCTGAGGCAGTTTTGTCCGTAGGTCGGTATTATTCTTGTCGGGGCCGGGAAATGCCGTGTTAGACCCATCGCTAGGTAGTGAATTAGTGCACAAGTTTTACTTCTGATTATCTCCCGCCCGCTGTCTTGTAACTGGCACGGCCCTCTTCATGGGTTGTGCGCGGCTGGCATATCGAGACTGGAGTTACTGGAGTTCCTATCCGCAATATGCAATGCTACGCTGCCATTGCACGTAGATCAGACAAATAACCATAAATTTCGCAAAGACTACAGAAGGTACAAAGCCATGTTAGCCATTGCCAAGGTTCATACGAGTGATTTCGTCAGATTCGCCGATTGCGAAGATCCCTAATAGGATCCTAAAATCTTTTTTTTTTTTTTCTCTCTCGCAAACTCCACTACATAGTGGTGAATAGATAGATTGACGATCGAGCGCCATAGGCGGCGCCTCCAAGTTTCAGGTACCGTCATCAAATCCACCCAATGGGCGTAATTCCTGTTCTCTAGATTGGCAATCCGTGTCAAAGATGGCGCACTACCGCATGAACTAAGACGCTGTTTGCATGGCAAACTGCAGATCCCGCGTCGTCTTACCTTGGCCTGCTTCACCATCATCGTGGATTGCTTCCATTCACACCCAGAGTTGGTAATCCACTCGAGATCAGAGATTGCCTTGTTGGTATAGTAACCTCACGACGATGCGTTAAACACAACAGCTCACCGAACTACCGCACAATGGTGGTCCAGCAGGCGACGCAATGCTAGTCGGAAATGAAATGTTGTGACGTACTCGCTCACAGCTTCAATAGTTGCATTTGTTCTTGTCTCTTCAGCAGAGTTAGCGTGCCGTGGGGGTAGGAACATCATTCCTATTGTGAAGTCGGTAAGGGACCTAGCGGACCAATTCTTTTCTCGGGCCTGGGAAGTGGTCCGGTGCAGCTAGAACCATAACTGGTTGCTGCAGTCATCATTATCGTGACAAACAAGAACATTATAGATCAGCGTGGGAGACGAAGACTAGCGTAAAGCTTAGTACATATCCCCTGTATTGAAAGATGAGAAACGGAAGCGTCCAAAGCGTTTTGCACCTGGCTTATTTGGTGAACCGTCACTAACAAACTTTCATTCTCGTATGATAATTTGTATCCGTCGACGGAAGAGTAACAAATTGGACGGCCCGTCCACTATCAGCACCATCCGTTTGACAGCACCCTGTCACAGCACTTATGGCGACCCATCACATATCATCCTCGATTCGCCGAAAGGCCTTATTGATGAGCTTCAGTTTAATCTGGCGAGAAAAGAAAAAAAAGTCTTCGGATAACGATGAGAGTGTTAGGTAGTTCAGATCCTGATAGCCCAGTGTTCATTGTCAGGATTATGTATGTTTGGTCTGAGGCACGTAACCTAACAGCGGCGTCTCTCATATTATGTGCGGGTCCGGATATACAATAGCCGACTCTTTTTGTCCCCTGTGGAGTGTCTTCGAAGGTCCGGCTGTCCGGTAGCTCAGAGATCCATTTGGCTCAGCTAGACACGAGCTTGAAGGTGCACTGGGAATAGCTGAATAGCTAATTAATTTGAAAAGTCTTTCTACAGAAGCTTTGGACTTGCATTTCAGACCCCGCAATGATACGCACAAGCATGCGGCATTGTGGAACCACTCTTCAAGAGTGCATGAGCAAGCAGCCAAGGCCTTCCTGGGACTAGATTCCGAATCTATAATCAACGAATCGGGTGCCACTGTTCAGAAATGAGAATGCAGTTTACGAAAAACGAAGGTCGATGCAAAAAGTCCCCGATTACTTCATACCAGAAAAGAGCCTCGGTAACAAGAGGACTATTGGCTGGGCAAAGGTAGGAAGAGCCTAAAGAACCAAGCTGGGTTGAGTGGAGAGATCCTCCGGGTGGAATCCTTGTGGATGGCTTGCTTGAAGGAAACTGCTTCCCAAAAATGCCTGCTGTCGCACTCGTTGCACGATTAACCAACAAACTACCCACGCAAACATATGCGCGTTGGTGGTACGTACGGGCTTGGCCTCGGTAACAGGCAGTTAATGCTGATAACGTGATCTCGACCTTCTGCAAGGAGATATGCGGACGTCGATTTACGTCCAGTTGCAAGAGCTGGGGTCAATCAACTGCCGCACCCTGGCTTCCCTGTTAGTGTCCAGACACGCATGGAGAAAACTCGGGGACCAGCTGGGGGATGTAGGCGAATGGATGGGTTTTGCTTTTTGGCTGTTATTTCGCCTAGACTGAACCACCAGATTTTGAAACTGAAGTCGGTGTAATCAACAGGCTAACGGTAGCTGGTAATAATATCAAAGGTATGGTGGGTTCCTTTGTTGCCAGGCGAGAGAATGTCGGCGACCTGCGAGATCAAACACGGTGCAATAACGTTCGTTTTGTTAAGTGAGACTAGGTAGGCCGTGAAGAAAGATTCACAATCGATATACCGGACAGGCGCCTCATTCGTAGATCGCTCTATGCATCGACAAATAGAAACTCTGTGTAAAATGTGTTTTTCTTTCCAGCTATTTGCTATAGTTTCGCCATCTGACCGGTTATTAGATAGCGTATATCAACCGAAGGCATTACCACGCCGCGAATCGACAGGCCACAAGGGCTACGGTTGCAGGGCGGGGCGTTAGCAACAGGTAGACGGGCGATTCATACACAAAGGTACGCTATGTATTGTTGATAGTCAAGTTGCGACATCGACGCCTTATGCTTGAGTGCCAAGATGTGCAGAGGTCTTTGGTGGATATAGACGATATGCCCTCACGAGGAAGCACAATATTGGCAAGGTTTTAGGCCGGAAATATCAATGAAAGCGCAGGTGAGGCTGAGAGGCCTAGAGGTAAGGCTGAATTTAATTGTGAGAATAAGGACGCACAGCCGCCAATAGTGTAACTGTGCTAGCGGAATGCCGTTCGAATCCGTGATTGACAATGAGATATCACTAGTTGACGATTGATCTCGGCGGTCTTGCAATCTGCAAACAAGACATCTAGGCGGTATAACAGGGTCGGGTATAGACAGGGGTAAAGCCGTCGTTGGTACCGGGGAGGCTTCGCGGAAGCAAGGTCGGTGCCTAGGAGTCAGGGATCAGGTCGACCCCTAGCCTGGCAGTTCTGGCAATGGCAGTTGGCTTGGACATCAGCCGGTCCCTGTCAAAATGTTCGAAAGGGGTTGATGTCACTGGCCAATCTTTAGCGTGAAGGTACAGGTATATAGGTCCGACTTCCGATAGCGTTTGGGCTGTAAATTGAGAGCATGGATGCAACAAGCGAAAGTGAAATAACAAAGCAATGACGATTGCATATACAGTACTGGGTCTTATGGGTCTGAAGTGCAATAACCTTGGAGGTGATCTGAGAGAACTCCGTGTCGACCCATTCGAGAAAACAAGTAAGGATCAGGGTCTTTTGTCGATCTATGCTCAGGTGTCATTGACCCATCGACGGCGAGGAAAAAGAAACGTTTTGCGGAGAACATGTTGGATGAATCGCTGGAGCACGGGTCGTGCTACGGTGATGCTTCCATGGGCGTGAGTCAAGCCAATCACTCAATAAAACAGTCAACGCTATCAACTTGCAGGAGCAAAAGTCAAAGCGAGGGAGGGGACAGCAAAAGTGAGGCTTAACTCAAGACCTGCAAGGCTTGCGCCAGGAGGTGTCTGGTCTGTAGGTTATGGTGTCACCTGCCATAATCATTTATGTAATTACCTACTAAGGTACCTTAGGTAGGTAGGTAATTTGCAGGCGCGGATTTGGTGACATTTGGCACTCCAGGCTCTTTCCATTTGCGTTCACCGGCCGACCTACCTACCTAAATTTGGCAGAGACACTTGTAAATCTAGAAGCATCTCCCCCTTCCCCATGGACCCTGCATTCTTCAGGAAATACGATATTTTGTGTGGATTAATTGATATGGATTCATATGGACATTTGCACAACGAGAGCACCCGTTGCCAGGCGCCACATCGTGCCCATGGCTTACCGTTCTCTGTGGGTGTTCCAGAGCATTTAGAACCATTTTGGAAACGCCAGGTTATCCAATTCCACTGCAATGGCGCCGCCTCAAACAAGAGTCTGTATTTTCAACATGTTGATCGCCTCATACGAGTAATTACTCCAAGTCTGTACAGAAAATGCACCGTCATCGTACGTCTAAGGAGCTACCTATGGAATGGTAGTGTCATTCTAGCATCTTAGCGAGAACCCTGAATTTCTTTTTCTTTTTCTTTTCGTTTTCCCTTATTTGTCCGGTTCCTTTTTCCGACGCAATGATCAGCAGCTAGTGGATGACGAAAGCATGACAAGAGGCAGATCGTGCTCTAGGAGAGGCTGTGTCGTGAGATGAGCAAGCAAACTTAGGCCCCTTTGATGTTTTGTACTTCATGTCACGAATGACATCGAGTTCCCAGGAACCAATCGCTCTCTAGAAGAACAGGAGAAAGGGGCGCAACGTCTGTCAGCAAGCATTGTCTACGCCATAACCGAACCAAGGAGACGCCGTCTTGTTCGAATTGTGCGCCGAGTGGCATACTAATTTGGAGCCGGCTCCAAGTTGAAGCAATTGGTGTTTTTTTTGGTGAATCTAGACGCTCGACGGCGCCGACGTAGTCACGAGGTGTGCGGTGACCCGAGTTTGGTACAAACAAGTATCTTGGTTTTACAGGCGGAAACATTCAACATGCCGTGATTATGGGTCCGCCGCGTTCTGGTGCTGGATTTTGATGGAGAACTATAGGACGCGAATTGATAAGTCCAAGAATTGGCAATGAGGACATAATAATACGTCTACCATGGCATAGCATGGCACAACATGTCATCAAAGTCTATACCCGCTTTTTAGGAGGTAGCCTCCGTGCATGCTCTACTATCCAGACATTGTGGCCCAAGCTGTACTATCAGCTTGTTCGGCGGTTTCGTGAGGAGTCGGTGACAGCAATAGCTTGCGGCTGAGATGGTCTCGTGGACCCAGAACAAATCGCTGCCCGTCGTTGAAGATCCGAAAAGGGGACTGGGATATCTCCACAGAGGTTTGTTTCTATTGAGTCATTGCGGCAATTGCTAGGTCGGCAGATTGCTCGCTATAGGCCTACCTGGTTGGCTAGGTAGGCTGGTCGAACTGTAGCTCCATTGTGATGCTGAAGCGAGACGCAGGAGAATGCATTGGCTCGCCCATCTTGCATATCGCCTGCAGCCCAGCTCAGGAACAGGTGAACTAGGGCTCGACTAACGTTGGAAGAGGAGGCACAAAACAGACTCAAGGGAGCCAATTGCACCAAGCGGTTGAAAAATAGTTCCTCAGCTGTTTCTTGCGTTGTCGCCCTTTGCGCGGCTGTCTGGACTTACCCGGCACTGCTGATATTTTACACACGTATACGCTTAGCATGAATGATAGACTTCCTTGTTGTTGGGATAGTGGCTGGACTGTTTACGGCTTGCTTTGGAGTCAACGCAATAACTATGCTATTATCACGTGGGTAAAAATATTGTTTATATTATAGCTGTAGTATACTTTACTGTAACAATAATGGTTGCATCCAATCCGAGAATCTGTCACGCTGAACTAGAAAATGAAACCGGCAATAGTTCGTGTGATGACCCAACAGAGAGGTCTTTTCTTCTTCTGACTCGGGATCAATTCTCCGTTACAGATGTTCCCTCTGTGTTGCGAATTCCCATGTGCAGTCTATACGATAACTAGTGACCCCTCTTCTCGCCTCCGAGGCCATTTATTTTAGGAGCTCAACACGACGCGATACGATACGACATGCACAGACGATGCATGAGAGAGGAGAGAGAGAACTTGTGGGGTGGAACCCAGGCCGTTGATATTTAATGTTATTCGATAATCTGAAAGTCTGTTACAAGGTTATTGGATTTTTACTTTTATTTTAAAGTTCACGGTTCTTTTCTTCTTCCTTTTCTTTATCCTGATCCTTATTTCGTAGCGCGATCTGGCATGTTTTGGCGAAGTGTTGGGGTGGTACTGGTGCTTGACGCGACGCCCTAATCTCAGAGACATATCCCTCTCTCCCTTGGTGGTGATGGATGGATGGCCTCGATGATTTACGGCACACACATAAAGGCTTGGCTCCGATATGTACTGTAATAAAAACTCACTGTGAAAATGGGGTCCATTTACACTCAAATCAACCGTCTCCTCCCCCTCCTTCTCTCTCCCCGAGCCAAGCCCAAGGGGTCGTTCTCTTTCGCCCTAGAGTACTTGCTCTTAAAAGCTTCGTGTGGCCTGGTCGAGTCTAACTCACCTGCCGGACCACCGGGCCCTTGACATTGGCTCAGAAGCATTTTTTTAGCTACTTACCCAGACAACAGGGGATGTGAGCAGTTAGCTCTCTTGCTCAATCGAGTGAGAGGCCCCCCAAGCCCCTGGTAGCTGTACCGTAATGGGAAAGACTCCACTGTCTACGACGGTGATATGTAAGTATAGGCGCAGCACAGTAATGAAGCCGGGTAGATAAAAGTCATGTTATGTTGGAGAGCGAAGCCCCCCACTGAGACCGGACACAATGCCTCCCGTACCTGCGCACTGAATATACGTATGTACATACAGTAAAACGCCACTCGTCACTTACGGCGTTTTCCCCACTTCTCACTTCCTCTCTCTGTCTTTCTCGAGTGATTGCGAGTTGCTCTGTACATATGTACCTTGAGAGGTCATCTTTGCCCCCTGATCAGTTTCACTGGGGACCTGGACCTGGGATTGGGCTCGGGGGCGTGGGGTTATCTTCCCGTCGACCTTGCCCTGGCACCTTCAACATCAAAAACCCACATCGACCCGTACGCTATCTCCTCCACCCCCTGGAACTTGGGACAGACCGGGGGGCCCCTGAGCCGACAAAAGAATCTTAGACAGAGAGAGAGATAGTAGAGCCAGAGAACAGAAAAGAGGTCTCCACTTGACTGACGAAAGACGTGGGTGTGGTGTGGTGTGGCCACCAGGCCCAGGAACTGAGAAAAGAGAGTCTCGCCAAAAGACTAGGAACAGTGAGTAAGAGTAGGTACTAAGACTACCGACTAATAAAGTGAATGTGATAATACCGCCGCGTTCCCCAGACCCCGACGTTTTGTTCCCATCTCTTCCTCCTCGACTTTTGACTCGATTCGATTCGATTCGATTTATACCTATTTCAACTTTGTATCTTCTCATCGTTTGTTGCTAGTCTTCTTGGGTTCGGTTTACGGTCTTTGCATTTTACGTATTGCTTCCATCATTGCTTCCGACAAGACTCTTCAACACAGCCAGCCATAGATAATTCGTCATCGCTTGATTTGGTATCGAGCTCTCTTTCTCACTCCCTGCTGGTCCACCTCGACCACTTCATTCCATCAAGCTCTTGGTCAGCTTGGACAGTTCGACGAACAACCGCACCTAATACCAGACGACGATATATCGACGAAAACGAAAATTGGTTGCGATTGGCCAACTGGACTGAACAATCGACACATCACTCAGTGTTAGGACAAGGTAAGCTGATACGAGGAAAAACCCCAGCGAGCAGCAGCAATTTGTCTCTTACACCATACTGCCATTATCCTCTTTTGCCTTTTTCGTCTTTTTTCTTTTTCCACCGTTGGTACGCAGGTACCAAACGTTGTCTGCAGCGAGGTACGTGCACAGGCACAGGCAGGTTGAGTACGGGCAAGCAAGCATGCATCTATAGGTGCATCACACAAGCTACATACAGCATGCATACGGGCGGGTCGTGCCGTATGTATGTATGTGTGCTTCAGGCGAGAAGAGCGGGTTTGTTTGTGCCTGCGTCGTGTCGTGTCGTGTCGTGTCTTGTTGGTGATCTGATCTTGCACAATCCAATACGAGACGAGATGAGAGGAAAGACAGTGAGTGCTGTTATATGATATATGACAAGATACGATCAGGTGAGGAAGGGAAAGGAAACTGGACACGCAACTGTCCTGGGCAGTCCACCTGGATTGGATAGATCCATCCATGGCTGGACTTTCTTTTGGAGGGTTCGGTTCAGCGGTTCCCTTCCCTATCCCTACCCTCTCCGCACTGGAACTACCTACCTGCCTGGCCTCAACGTCCCGGGCCCATACCTGAGCCCCTCCATTTTCCAACGTCTATCTACCCGACGCCTCGCTGCGGATCAGGTCCCCCCTGCGATCATGAGCATTCCTTGACACTCTCCATCTTGTCTCCCTTCATTCCATTTCTGTTCTTGTTTTACAAACAATCACCTCACCCATATCCTCCCATGTGACTTACTTGACCTGACCGACTGACATTCTTCCTCTTTTCCCCAGCCAACCGATTTTCCCTCCCTCGGCTTTCTTGTTGCAATCCCGTCAGACCTTGATCCGAACATCATCACGACTTACACCATTGGCATCGACATTCAGCAAAGTACATCAACTTTCAGCCCGCACGCATTGTTCTCTTGGATATCCTGATACAATTGATTGTTGAGAAAAGGACAGGAAGGAACGAAAGAAGGGAAGAAAGAGAAAGAGAACGAAAAGGAACGGGTCGAGACTCGGATCGAGTGGTTGTATAGTTCAACCCGGCCGAAGTGTCCCCCAATGATCTAAACAACAACACCGATTGTCAAAGGCAATCGCACGCAATGCTCAGCAACCAATCCATGCGAGCCAGTCTCAAGGTGGCCCCTCTCACAATCACCAAATCTCGTACCGATTTATCTGGAGATGCTCCATCGACCACAGAGAACGACACCAGCCTCTACTCACAATCACAAATGACACCACCCGCTACTCCAAACGGCTCGCAGGAGGACCTCTCACCCGCTCCTTCACCTCAGTACACTCCTCCTCCAGCCTTCCATAACTTCCTGCGAGCCTTTTATCCTTTCAACCCTAGCTATGTTATGACCGACTCAAGCGTGACGTTGCCTCTTAACGAGGGCGATGTCGTGCTAGTGCACTCTATCCATACCAATGGATGGGCCGATGGTACATTGCTCATCTCTGGTGCCCGTGGATGGCTACCAACCAATTACTGCGAGGCCTACGAGCCTGATGATATGTGCAGCCTTCTGAAAGCTCTTTTGAACTTTTGGGATTTGCTTAGAAGTACATCCGTCAATGACAAAGAGATCTTTGGTAACCAGGAGTTCATGAAGGGTATCATTGCGGGCGTTCGGTTCTTGCTGGTAAGTTCATCCGAAACACTTTAATTAATTATTCTCTAACAAAGTTTGCAGGAACGAACAAACTGCCTTAACAGAGATTCCTTATGCATTACAAGGAGCGATGCATTGCGCAAGTGCCGCAAATCTCTTCTGTCTGAGCTTTCATCACTAGTCAAAACTGCCAAGCGGCTACAAGAGACGCAACGTCTAGAAATTACTCCCGTTGAAGATGTAAATGACATAATCGACGAGATGATTCTCAAAGCGTTTAGAATTGTGACAAAGGGTGTTCGCTTTTTGGATGTGCTTGAAGATGATCGAAGGGCACGTGCACCTGCAGCTGTGACTGTCATGGACACAGTTCAGGAAGAATCATGCGTTCCTCCAACACCACCCGCTGATCAATCGACCTTTGATGAACAAGGCCAGCGAAGCCCCATCGATAGTGATTCTCAGACTGCCGCTAGTGTCGCTGCTTCTGAGTCGAGCGATGCCACACAGATATCAACATCAATCTTCTCGAAACGACTATCGTCACTAAGCTCTCGCACAGGCCCAAGCTCGCATAGATTATCTCAAGGAAGTCTTGCACAAGCACACCGCCTATCAGCCACAATTTCTCACAGAGTCTCGCTCGCTGGACCTTCATCAGTATCGCGAGCTCATCATCTTGTCACTGAACGTCTTAACCGCAGTCACGATACCTTCCTCTCCCATTTAGGTTCCTTCATCGGGCGCCTGCATCTTCAATCCCAATCCCGCCCCGAACTAGCTTCAGCTATCCGTCAGTCCGCATTATCCGGTGGAGAATTACTTGCAGTAGTCGACGGCGTTTATGACCACATCAACTCAAGCTCAGAGGCTCTTGCCCAGGCTCGATCCACCATGTTTGCACGAATCCAAGACCTCGTCTTTTCTGGCCGCGATACCCTGGTCAGTGCTTCGTCCGAGGATGCTGATTTGATCATGCCCCACGACAACACACTGCTCCTTGCTTCCGCCACGAGCTGTGTTCGAGCCGCAGGTGATTGCGTTGCCAAGGCAAAGTCAGCAATCGAGCGCATCGGTGATTTTGAATTCGAGCTTGAGTCGAGCAGCCTTGGAATTGACCTGAGTATCTTGGACATCGACATCGAGGAGCGAGCAAGGACGCCGTCTGTTTCGGAGCACAACGTAGAGCCCAACGCATCCGACACTGCTAGCGTCGCTGGATCAAATCGAACTTCAAACTCCTCCCGACGCCTCACTGTCGTCGCAATCGACAAGCCCCTCCCCGAGGTCCCCCAGGTAACGACACCTACCGATGAACAGCCCGTTCACCAATCGCCTGCCTCTTCTCGACGCTCATCAGTTGTCGATGACAACATCTCTAGCGTTGCATCCTCTATTTCCTCACTCCGACCCTCTCTTCCTCCTCTCCCCAAGCTTTCCACTACTATCCTAGCAAGCGAGGATTACAGTCCTGTCGATAACCATGACAGCGACTTCAACTCATCTTCCAGATTTGACAGTATGGTTGCGTCCAGTGCTGGCAGCAGCGCCACTTACCTTAGTCGCGACTCTGAAGTCAGCATCGTCTCGCAGTCGTCAACACGCGCTACCACGCCTGACCACACTCTCGCTCCCCAGAAACAACCCTCGCTGTCAAACTTGAGCAATGGTGGAAGTTCATCGCACGCCGAGGAAGTTGATGTTGAGTCGAGACTCATGGAGAAGACCTTTGCTCATGAGCTCATGTTTAACAAGGAGGGTCAAGTCACTGGTGGTTCCTTACCAGCTCTAGTCGAACGCCTCACCACTCACGAATCTACCCCTGATGCCATGTTCGTCTCCACCTTCTACCTCACCTTTCGCCTTTTCTGCACACCAGTCCGATTCGCCGAAACCCTCATTGAGCGATACGACTATGTTAACGACTCTCCTCATGTGGCCGGGCCCGTCCGCCTGAGAGTATACAATGCTTTCAAGGGCTGGCTCGAATCCCACTGGAGGGATGAGACCGACCGACATGCTCTCGATTTGATCATGCCATTTGCCGAGTTCAAGCTGGCCTCATCTCTGCCATCTGCTGGTCGACGTCTTTTCGAGCTCGCTCAGCGCGTGTCTGGCGAAGGCTCTCTGGTGCCTCGACTTGTCTCCTCAATTGGCAAGACCAACACCTCTGCTGCTTCATACGTACCCGTTGACACCCCCTTACCCATCCCTGCCATTACAAAGGGTCAACTCAGCCTTCTTGCTTCTTTTAAGATGGGCAACGCTCAACCCAGCATTCTTGACTTTGACCCTCTGGAGTTGGCTCGCCAGTTGACCATCAAGCAAATGAATATTTTCTCTTCTATCCTCCCCGAAGAGCTTTTGGCTTCGCAGTGGATGAAGAAGGGCGGAGTCGACGCCCCTAATGTCAAGGCCATGTCGTCTCTGTCTACCGACTTGTCCAATCTCGTCGCTGAGACCATTCTTCAGCAACAAGAAGTCAAGAAGCGTGCACAGGTCATCAAGCAATGGATCAAGATTGCACACCAGTGCCTTGAGCTTCACAACTATGACGGTCTCATGGCCATCATCTGCAGTCTTAACAGCAGCACTATCAGCCGACTTAGAAAGACTTGGGATACCATCTCTACTAAGCGAAAGGACATGCTTCAAACCCTCCAGGATCTGGTCGAGCCTTCCCAGAACAACAAGGTCCTGCGGACCAGACTTCATGACCATGTTCCACCCTGCTTGCCTTTCCTTGGAATGTACTTGACCGACTTGACATTTGTTGACATTGGCAACCCCGCTACCAAGCAGATGTGCCTCGGTCCTGAGTCTGAGGAAGATGGCGCTGGTGGTATCACTGTTGTGAACTTTGACAAGCATGCCCGCACAGCCAAGATCATTGGAGAGCTCCAGCGATTCCAAATTCCCTACCGACTTACTGAGGTCCCTGACATGCAGGATTGGATGTCCTCACAGATCAGCCATCTCCACAACAATGAGGAGGGTAACGGCAACGTTCAAGTTAAATATTACCGCAAGAGTCTGCTTCTGGAACCCCGCGAGACTGCCAGCCGACCTGCTGTCGAGTCATCAGCTGCCTCCGTCGCCGGCGTCGCAGGTACCCGTGCCGATCTATTCAGCTGGATTTCCCGCGATCGAGGCACTTCGACACCTACTCCTACCCACACATAAAACTCCATGTCGACCACTTTCGACCCAAACAGGGCCATAACTATTCATCGTCACCATCACCACATGCACATATTACCTCCCATCAGTAACTACTCCATCTTTGATACCCCCCATTTTGTTTGAACTTTCAACAGATGGGAAACATCGTCATGTTTCTTACGATCTCTACATCCATCAGCACAACGGCGTTATCTACATTTTGGGTTTCACATTTATGTTTTACGGTATTCGGTCCCCATTTGCGGGACTTTATAAGAGAGATCTTATCACGAAGCGCGAGCGCTCAGTCCTAAGTGGCTCGAAGCATCCATCAAAATTGCGTTATTACCAAACACCTTTGTTATACCTTATAACAACTTTCAGGGTAAAATCTAACGATGGAACAACTTGCACTCTGACCTTCTTTTCTCAACCTTCTTTCACTTTCCGTTTTCTGCATCCTTGTACTATTCTCTTCACGCGAAGAAAGAATAGGGCGCGGAAAACCAACAACTTTCACGGCACAAGTGCATTCAGAAACGGCCATTAATGATGGAAATTCGCGGGGTACCTGCCGATTTACTGGGTTCTTTTTTAATGTATTCTCAATGACGGAGGGCTGGAACTGTTTAGTCCGCCTACGCAAAAACGAGTGTATTTGATTCTCACTGTATGATCAGGGATGGCCTGTCGCCTATGGTTTGTCTTCTTTCTTCAAATCAATCATTGTACTTCTGGGAAAGGAGTCTGGTGATACAGGGTAGGACAAAAGGATGGACGGAAAATGAAGACAAAAAGGGTGTATTCTGCAACAGAATAGGAAGAACAAAAGAATAATAAGGATTCATTTTCCTTCAACTTGGTTTCCTTTGCATAATATGACTTGGCTGAAAACATTATATCCTAATGTGACTGTTAAAACATATCCAAGTTTCGTATGCAGTATCTTAAGTGTAGCAACGTAGTAACGATTGTATTTGATACACATGTTATGCGTGTCCAGCTGTGCCATCATCACTATTTGTGCTGTGGCATAAGCTTCAAGAACCAGACAACAGAGGTCATAGTGTCGTAACATCCCCAAGTAGAACCGCCGTCAAACCTAAATAACAAAACGGTCTGTGTCATGCAATGCCATACATAAATCATCACAAGTCAAAATACAGCCCCTCCAATTCCACTGATCAATGCGTACACCTCAAAACGCCAAGTATGATTATAACATTAATTAAGTATTCTTATATATAGTACTGTTTTCACTTTTTGTGTTCAAGATTCGATGTCTGTGGTCTTGTTGGTCGCCGGCGTGACAACAACGTCCTCGATCTTCTCGTCGCTGAATTTAAGGTCTTCCTCCATGGAGACGGAGTCCTGGATCTTCATAAAGATCACTGGTGCAGCGATGACGAGCGAGGCGCCGAGGCAGGCCCACGTTGCGGCAAAGATGGTGTCGAAGGGCTTGCCCAGGCCATCCATACGCCAGAAGATGGCAGCGCCGGCGGATTGGATACCCTTGTAGAAACCTAAATTGCCGAGTTAGCGGTCTGGTTTGGAGTGAGGAAAGGAAGCGGAACTTACCAGCAAAGTTGGCTGTCTTGCGGCCAGAGTTGGAGAGAGCGCCCATGTACCAGTAGATGCAAGTTTGCCAAGCGGCGTCGAAGAAGCCGTAGAAAAAGTAGAGGAACATGGGAGCAACGAATCGCTTGGCGCCGTCATCCCAATCGATCTTGTCATCTTCGTTGGCGGGGTTCATAGCGATCTCGCGAGGTCGCTGATCCTTTTGCCAAGCATAGCCGCCACCCCAGATGGCGAAAGTCAGAACAAACAGGACAACGAGCGAGATCTTTGCGCGGACGCTGCGACGAACGCTCGATATGTCGAGGGCGTAGCCGATGATGAGGGCACCGAAGATCTGGGCCAGCCAGTAGAGCAGGTTGTTAAGGGCGCGGGTGCGGACGTTGAATTGCGCGAGGTTCATGTTGACGTTTTGGTACGTGTAGAAGATGTTGGAGGAGAAGAACATGGGGAAGAGAAGAACGACCCAGGGTGCGGTGTAGAGAGTCTCCCAGAGACCCTTGATCTCTGTGCTCCAAGAAGGGTTCTTCATGACGATGACCTTTGTGTTGTCCTCGCGGACGATCTTGTCGGCGTCGCAGATCATGAGAGCGAGGATGGCGCCGATGGCCATAAGGGCGATGAAGGCAGCATAAGTACCATCGGAGACGGGGCCTGCTTTCTTGTTGATGTTTTGAGCGAGGGGGATCTATTTTGTTACTTAGTAAAAGTTGATGGAAGAACATGCTTTTGTGAAACGTACCAGAGAACCGATGACAGCACCCATGTTGAAGATTACCCAGAACCAAGAGATATATCGTCCCTTGCTCTGCTCGGGAGGATAAGACATCATGATAGAACCCTGGGCAGCCCACAAGAGTCCAGCACAAACTCCAAGCAGGGCACCAGCAAAGACGACAAATGGCATGTTTTGAGTATGCGAGTAGCACAAGAACGAAGCAGCGTAGACGCAATATCCCAAGCCTCCGATGGACAAAGTCAACCTCAGTCCAAGCCTATTGGCGAAAGTTCCAGCAAAGAATCCGACGACAGCAAAGGTGCTGTAAAGAGCCGTGTTGGCGTGATCTTGGGCCTCGTTGGAGACCTGGCCGCCGCCACCGAGACCCGTTAGGGCGTTGAACATGCCGGGACACAGGAAGCAGACGATAGAGACCATGAAGAGTTGAACTTTGGGTGAGGCATACCAGAGCTCTAGACGGCCGAGGCGAATGGTCTTGTACATCCATCCTTTAGGACGAAAGCCGGGAGCAGGTGAATCTGAGTCTGCGGCGTCTGAAGACGCCTGAGCGACGTGGTGTTCCTTTTCGTGTGTAGACATTGTGCGTGATATGAAGTCGATATGTGGTTGAAGATACCAAGGGTCAATGTCCCCTATGTATACAAGAGTAACGAGACCCAATTGAAGACGAAAAAGAAGAATGAATATAAACAGATAAGAGCAGAAAGAAAGAAAGATTATCGAGGTGAACGGACGTCGCGGAATTAAAGTAGTAATCAGGCGAGGAAGGGGAAAAAGATGGAGAGATCCAATCAGTCGAGGCACGCGACAAATCGCCGTCCGTGTTCCCCAAAAATAAACCAACCCCTGTTTCTTTTTTCTTTTGATGTTTATCACGAGAAGGCGAAGCAGTTTGCACTGATGGAACGAAATGTCCAGGGGTCTAAAGCTCGTGAGATCAAAAGTTGGGTGGTGGGACTGGAGAGATGCCCGGGGGTCGGGGGGAAGAGGAACACTAAGGGTAGAGGTGGTGCGGGTTAGTTACAGGGGTGGTGATTGTATGGATGCAACAATGGCATGTCGATCTGCTTATTACAGTTCAAGACGGTGGCGTTTAGTCAAGATTGCTGCCAACCCAAGGTACTACGTAGTAAATGCGAGTATCTTTTGTGATTGGAGTTATGATATGGTTGCGATTATCAAGTAGATCGATGTTACACGGTGATTACATGGAATCGATGTCTATGTATTAGACTGGTTAACCTGTAAAAAACAACTGTTCTCGGCCGATATTCAACTGTAGACGGAATTCAAAGTGTTTGCCAAGGGCAAGTACCGCTTAAACGGGAAACTTTCTTACCCAGAAAGGGACCGAGTAGAATAACACGACGAGATCAAATATCAACCGTTTTCATTAAATCCCCAGATTCAAGACCCAAGCCAAACCAAACCAAAGCCTCCTTCTCATCCTGGGGTAACAATCATCGTCGATGAGAGGCTGTTCACAGCATCAAACTTTAGTGGCGGCCCTCCCAATGGTAACGTCCGCCGATGGGTTTGCCCTAAATGGTAACGTTCAGGTAAATTTAGCTCCGGAGGGACCCAAGTAGAAAAGGACTCGAGACGTTATATGGATGCTACAATGACCAGGTGTCATGGAAGGGAACGAGACAGCGCAGTGTTTGGTTTCTGTTGCACACAGTAAATCGTCTTTAACATCCCAAGGTCAGTCAGTCATCACATTGCATAATCCTGTCTAAGCTGAAGGTAATCCAAATATGCAAGTTATCAGCCTCTTTTGATATTGGTTTCATGCAATGTAACCGACGCTATGTCTCGTGCTTGAGCCCCCGAACCCCAGATCATTTTTAGAGCTTCTTCCAGGGGAAAGGACCGAACATTAAGCTCCGTGATTGGCTACCTCGTCCCAAAACTCGGGACCCTACAGGAGGAAAGACCTGAACGGATGATTCCATTTTTTACATCTCGCCAATAACCAAGCCCTACCTACCTATTGCCTAACAAATCACAGCACCTGCGATATAGATAGAATTAAGATCAATACGAACGTTCATGCTTGAGTACGAGAATTATATCATGTTCCTGTGTTTCTGATCACTGTCACAGTCTGTCTATCCACCCGAGTTACTTTTGTGTCTCCTCTCCTCTCCCCTCTAGAGACCCGTAATTCGCGGCAATGCCTTCTTGTTCTCGTAACATCCGATATTACCATTTGTATATTCACGATAAGTCTCTCAGTCTAGTTCTAATCTAGGTAGGTAGCTTGCAGCCAGTCTACCAGTCCAGTTGAGTAGCATAGCCTATCTAATTAGGTACCTTTATCTTCATCTCCATCTTTAAAGCTATGACTATACTCAGTTAATTTTCACCCACATGTAACGTTTCTTCCCAACTGCGGATACCAGAATACTACATGCAGTCAATGTCTTGCTCTTTTATTAACTGGTAACGAATCGTCCACCGTTGTTACCAACAGTTTGAAACCTGCATGTCTAACCTGGCCTTGGCTTCCGTCAGCTGCCATTTGTCTGGGGTAGATATCAAGATAAAGCAGCTGATTGTTACAATTCCCCAATGGTACGACTAGAGTGGATTATAGATATAGGAATGGAGCACCGTCTCCATCCATCGTTCTGATTGTAGATACTGTATATTGTGTTATTATTGGTGACTGATCTGATCGTTTTTGACTCTACCTCAAAGCCCCTGCATGAAGAGCTGGGCGAGGTGCATGTTCCCTGTATCATGACATCAACGTTCCGAGACAAGTCCAAAGTCATGATCAGAATTCCTTTTTTTGTATATTGGACTCTCTTCTGAGTATAGGCACTGTTGTTTTACTTTATTTTTTCTAACTTTCCCCTTGTATTCATCTTGAACCAATGAACCAAACTGTAATAAAGAAGGATCGTTCGAAGTGCGTGATAGGGCATGGGCTTATATTCACAAGGCTTTCTTTTCTTTGTTGTCATGATAGCAGAAACGGTATTGACCATTTCAGGCAGGACTCGAACATAGTTCTCTTGCGACAGTTCCTACATCATGACGCTCTTTTCCAGCCTTTAATTTTTGGATGATCTCCGAGGCCCACTACTTCGAAAGAGGAGGCTTTGCGTATAGTATGAATTGAGTATTGATGAATCGTGCACATTATGTCAAGACATGGTGAGTGAGTCTACGAACCTGCCTTGTAAAATCTGTTGTAAGTAAGACTTATGACAGCCCGAGGTTGTCAAGGCATTCCTGGCAGTTGCTATGAAACGACAGAGGAAATAAAATACCTACCTACTAGGCACAGATGCAAATATATTACAAAGTCTATCGTACTTATATGTACATACAAACGAGAATGACATGTTTTTAATGCCAATTTCTGTCATGATTTCTTGTCATGCTTGAGTGGTCTTACAATTACATACCCATCACGTGTACCTGACAAATTCTCACCCTCTGATTGGCTCGGACAAGATCGGGCGCCACCCTGACGTACCAGCGGTTTCCGGGAGCAATCGCCTTTTAGCACCGAAGAACCGGGGCTTGGGTTAGAAATCATATTGTACATTTGTAGATAGGTTGTCACCAATTTACTTCTTCTCTACACTACAACCTCACCTCACATGCGCCAACCATGTTCACTTCAAGATTGGTAGCGAAACTCGTCCTACGACGAGCATGCTCTCCTCTTCCTCTGTCCTCTATTCCTGTGAGGCAATTCTCCACATCGAGGCCTCTCGCCGTTAGCTACCACTCCTATACTCTTCCCACCCACACCTCTACGCCTCCCAGAAACGACGACGTTCCCGAAACATCGATAACACAACCTGATCCTCTCCCCAAAGTCCATGAGACCCGCCCACCTCCCCAACAGCCTCAGCATCCTCAGCCGCCGAAGCAACAAGAAGCTGCGACGACAACAACGACGCAGAATGACATTCCCGTCACCTCGGCATCAGCCCCGAAGCTAAACGAGAAGGAAGCCCAGAAGCCGAAGGCTACCCGACCACGGTCTAAGCTACGAGCGCGCAAGGCCGCTATGAAACTGACGCCCTCTGCGGTGGAGCAACTAAGAGAGTTGCTCGATCAGCCCGAGCCGAAGCTCATCAAGGTTGGCGTAAGGAATCGAGGATGCAGTGGTCTAGCATACCACCTTGAATACGTCAACAAGCCTGGCGCTTTCGATGAGACTGTCGAGCAGGATGGCGTCAAGGTCTTGATCGACAGCAAGGCTCTTTTCAGCATTATTGGAAGCGAGATGGACTACGTCGAGGACAAGCTCAACCAGCGCTTCGTGTTCAAGAATCCCAATATCAGTAAGTTTATCACTTTGTTCACACGTTTTGCCAAGATACTAACGGCTATGTCCAGAGGAGGAATGCGGTTGTGGAGAGTCATTCATGGTCTAGACTGGAATTGGCGTTGAGACATCGCATATGACCGGCATATCATGAAAATGAAAGCATCATCACTCACGAGACAACATCATTCGTGCTCAGACGCGGCATCACTGAACGATTGTGGCAGGGTTTCCCTGTCACGACCAGTGCTGTGCCGGAACCAGGGCAATGAGCAGCATGCACGATGTATCTGCATGTCTCTGTCTCGTAACAATCGAAACAGGAACCGGCGGGCGAAAGGCACAGGAGCTAGTACCTCGAATCGGCATAATCAACGGCGTTGAGTTAGACTGGAGGGAGGCATCACCTCCCTTTGTTTTTTGAGAAAACACATTATACTTATATACCATTGTACTTTTTGGGTACAGAATCGAAGATACAAGTCATGGCGTAATGACATAAATGAATGAGAAACATGTTACTAGTGCATCAATAACATCGATATTGTCATTAAAATATCTCTTGTTGGAAATATCGCTCTGCTTGCTGTGCTCTGGTAGACAGCTTAAAGATGGCAACGCCAATTCTCAATATGCTCGATTGGATGCCGTATGAAGATGTGGAACTTTGACATCGCATTTCTTTTAATCATTGCTGCCTTGCTATAATTGTAATAATAGTCGGTGACCTTCCAGGACATGATCTTGTCAGAACGAGGCTTTATATCTTATTTCATTTGGCCTTCATAAAACCCATGTATCAATACACAAGAGAATGATAGGAAATCACATGACTTCGTGATGTGTGTTGCTTTAGATGTTGGCGTCGACCGCGCCCTTTGACGCATCGCTCTCGTACATTTAATAGACTTCTTTTAATTTTTCTTTTATGGTACAAAGATACATCGTGACATTTTGAAATCACTACGATTCACTCTCAACCTACTAGAAACATATCAATCACAAGCTTATACACTCTCACACTTACGACATAGTCTCTTATACGGTAATGGCGACCGTCATAAAAAGACCCCTTGAGGAACCGCAAAGTGACCGCAAGGCCAAGACTTTAAAGATCAAGAAAGAAACATCGCCTGCCTCATCCACAGCCGACTTCACTACAATCATGGCTTCACAGCTCGCGCTCATCGAGTCGTCTACACGCACAACGTTTGAGAAGCAAGTATGGTCACTACTATGTCAGATCCCGCGGGGCAGCTTCTCAACGTACGGGATCATGGCTGCGCATCTCAAGTCTTCCCCGCGGGCTGTTGGCAACGCGCTGCGTCGAAATCCGTTCGCGCCAGATGTGCCGTGTCATCGTGTCGTGGCTACGGGTGGTGCGCTGGGCGGGTTCAAAGGAAAGTGGCCTAAAAATGGAGAGGGTATTACTCTTGATGAGAAGAGGAAGCTTTTGAAGGGTGAGGGAGTGAGATGGGATGATAAGGGTAAGGTCATTGGGACGCCATTTGGAGGATTCGTCTGAAAGAGGGATGGAGTCAGAATGGATGCGATCTGTGTATCTGAAGGTTGATGCTGTTTAACACGCAATAGTTTAGGCGAATACCAAGTTGGAAGCGAGTTTCGTTGCATAGATAGATGAACCTTGATAAAACAAAGTCCGTACTGTATACCATCCCTATCACTAGATGTCCTTCTCCATGGAAAGATGTGGGGGAAAACACTCGGTCAAGGATTTAGTACCTACAGGCTACAGTTGAAGATGCCTGTTGTAGCCGAAACCCGGAGACGATGGAGCAGCAGCACGAAGAGACAGAAACAGCTCCTATTCGTTGCTTCACCGTGAAAGTTCAAAACCACTTCCGACGCGGATTTGCATCACCGGTTTACGATGCTCGGTAGTCTTGTGCCGGGGGTTGTTGTGGCTCGAATAGGTTTGGCGGTTAGTCAAACAGTGGATCTATTCTGTAAAGCCCTGAGACGAGACAAGGCAAAGCTGGATCATGCCCGTTGACCGCGGGAAGGATGTTGCAATGTGACTGATGAAGTCGCGGGAACAGAGGTGAGTGAGCGAGTGTTTTGTATGGATTTCAGTCATGCGTGAGATGTTTACATGGGTACCTGCAGACAAGTAGGTAAGTATCTACAGAACAGATTGTTTTATTACCAAGAACATAATTAGAAGAAGCCATGATATTTAATTACTATTTAATCTAACGGGTAAAAAAGGCTTTACTGTTGTTATCAGAGGTTCGTCATAATCCATCCAATATTCGGTGAATATCTTTTTCCGTGTCACCATCACTGAAAGAAGGCCACTGAACTTGAACTGAAGCCTCCCAGAAAATTAGCCCGACAAATCCCGTGCCCAAAAACGAAATAGTGGACCTCAACAACCACAGAACAGTGGTCACTTTGGCGGTCCTGATTTGATTTGATACGGTAGCGTACCTTAGCTTCTCGTCATCCGAAAACCTCTTTTTCTACCTCCTGTGACGAACGATACAAGTTTATACTCTCTCCCCTCCCTTCCCCCCCATACCCTCAATCTTTGAATCCCCTCCTATTCTTCTTTCCTCCCCTCCCCCAAAATCACCATGTTCAAGCTCG
>JAAVUH010000205.1:0-145100 GCA_014899045.1 Fusarium palustre
ATCCCCCCCCCCCTACTCCTGCTGCTACTCTTACTTACTGCTACTTCATTGCACTCAATTCTTGTATGTCGCGTTGAAGACGTCTCCTTCTCTCTTTCGTCTCTTCAACTCGACTCTATTCAATTTCGGCCGTCGCCCTCCGTCCGTTCTTCAATTGACAGTGCATCAGCTAAAGTCGATATCCCGACAATTTTTTTTATTTAATAAACCAACATCTCATATTGAGGGTAAGTTGCAAATCGGATATAAACCTGCCAACGTCTCAAACCCTCTCTCTCTCCCAACCGTGTGGTGATTGGGTTTTGCTTCACATGCACGACCGTTGCTGACAACGTTTGACTTCAAAGGCTTCACTTAACTTCGCTTCTTAACCGTTCTTTACGCCGGCGCGCTCTCACGCGCCTCGATAATATTCAAAATGGCGACTCCTTCAGTAATCCCCACAGATTCCAAGCGCGACACTATCGCCCAGTTTCACAGAGTTACAAGAGGGAACCGCAGCCTCTGGTACCAGCTGACTGTCCTGCAACAACCAGAGAGAGCCCGAGCATGCGGCTCCGGCATGAAGGGTACGTTGGCTGTTACCAAATCATATATTTGACTTTGGTACTGACTTTCTATAGCTAACAGCGATCGCCGACCCGTTGATCCTCCACCCGTCGTCGAGCTCCGAATTGTTGAAGGCCTCACTCTCGAAGAGGGCAAGGATGTTACCTTCGATTACAACGCCAACTTCTTCCTGTACGCCAGTCTCGAGCATGCTCGCCCCATAGCAACTGGCCGTGTCTCAAATCCCGTTGCCAACAACCCCCCTATCCTCACCGGTGTTCCTGCCTCCGGTATGGCCTATCTCGATCGCCCATCCGAAGCCGGCTATTTCATCTTCCCCGATCTTTCCGTACGCCATGAGGGTCTCTATCGCCTAACCTTCAGCCTGTTCGAGACCACCAAGGAGGAGCAGGATTTCGACATGCAGCCGGCCGATGGCGATCTTCCACCTGGCGTTGACTTCCGAATGGAGATTAAGACTCATCCTTTCGTAGTTTACAGCGCCAAGAAGTTCCCCGGTCTCATGGAGAGCACACAGCTCAGTAAGACAGTCGCCGACCAGGGATGCCGAGTTCGAATTCGTCGCGATGTTCGTATGAGGAAGCGTGACAGCAAGTCGGGTGGTGGCAACAGTAACAACAACACTGGTAACAACGGTGCAAACAACGCTTTTGAACGTCGCGAGGAAGACTTTGCTCGTAGAAGGACTGTTACTCCTGCCGCCGAGGATCCCCATGGAATCAGGAATCGATCTCAAAGCAACTCGAGCGAACACCGAGCTTCCTATTCCGATGCTTCTCGCCGACCTTCAATGGTTGATTCGTATCCGCCTCCACCTCCACCTCCTCCCTCGTATAACTCGGCTGCTTCAGCTCCGCGTCACCTTGCTTTTGGCGAGTCATCTGGTCCCAAATACTCGGCTCTTCGACAATATGCTCACCAGCCTGGTCTGCAAATAACGCCCGTCTCCACCAACGGCCCTTACCCTTCCGCCGCCCAATCGCCATACACCAAGACTGATGCGCCCTATGGCTACGCCAGCCGTCACCTCCCACCATCATGTCCTTCGCCCGCTCCGTCTGTCAACCGCGACTTGTACGACCGTAGACATTCCACCAGCACCTACGTTCCTCCTTCCCCGTCAGTCTACTCCACTGAAGGCCAGTACCGTCGAGACTCGCAAGCATCATACCCCTCTACGCCTGCTGCTGCTCCTCTTCCCCGCATGAACACTGAGTCATCTCGCGGCTCTATCAAGATTTCTGCTTTAGTCGAGCCTATGCCCGTCATTGAGCCTCAGGTCGAACCTCTCCCCGAACTTCCCCCCGTTAACATTGGCGGTAAGCGCAAGCACGAGAGCGTCTTTGCCCAAAACACCAGACCTCTTTTCAACGGTCAACGACAAATAGATCCTCACTACGGCCGGTCCCACCGTGGTTACAGTCCCGACCACGACCAAGGCTCTTATTCTCGAGCTGACGGCCAGATCAGCGTTATCCAATTCAACAAATATGAGTATTAAACATCGACATTCATACTACTTGACTAGAAAGGCACACCGGCGTTCTAGTGTTGTGTATTCCTATCTACAGGAGGATGGCGGGATGATGGAAGATACATGAGCGACAATGCTTAGGAGTTCAGGCGCAATTTATTTGGGATCGAGTCATGGAAATGAATACTTAACATGGCACCAGATTTTGGTTGTCTTGGATTGTCATTCATGTTAGATCACAGAAAGGCTTTTGGTTCCTATGATCACAAAAAATGGCATTCACATACGACATCTTTTCTCTTTCCTTATCTATTTTATCTACAGGTCTAGTTTACTTGGAACAAATCGACTCATCGATTCTTTCATTCATGTTAATCTCATCACTCTTTTTGGTTCTGAGTTTTCTTCTCGCTCAGTAAGATCTGCATTGGCTTGAGACTGTGTTTCGTGTGACGTATCTTGTGACGAGAATAAATTACAAGCCTTTGTCTGGAATCGAGGGTAAAGCTATGGTAGACGCTTTGCTTCTCGCACCATCTTGCCGGGAACAGTTGTGATTCATTCAAGATCTAACCATAGATCTGCTTTCTATCCACAGGAATTATCAATATATCCGTGCACTTACGTTGTTTTGAGCCACATGAGACAACTTTTTGAAACTAGTGACTGTAATTTCACACAGAAAAACAAAGGTGTAAAGCGTCTCGAACCCTCGACCAGATACCCATGTCGAGTACACATATTGGGATCGGTATAATCTAAGCAAGGTCTACTAGCAGACTCTTGCTTCCAACGTTGACCACAACGGGAACAGAACTGAGGCCGTTCATACCTGTTGAAATGGATAGACAGGAATGAGAATGTGAATATGGTAATCCTAGCTCGATGGCCTAATATTATATATGCCATGATGGATGTATCCAATTCACGGCCAACTTCTAGCCAAGCCTGGAATCGACGATTGATGGTCTTTCCTTGCTCTGTCTTAAACAAAAGGGAATTTAATCTCCGTTTTTGTACTTTGCACCTCGATTTTATTTCCACTTTAGGGAACCAAGCGATTCGAGTATCCTTGCACTCCTTCCCTTTCCAAGGTCAATGCTTCACTAACGCTGCAGGTACGTTGCATCCCCCGCTCCTGCCTCGTTGCCGTGGTGAAATCACGTGTGTGAGCCAGATTCAATATCAACAAACCACCCGCCTCCAGGCCCGAGTCCCAGGTCCCAGCGCCGCTATCACTTTTGCAGATGCAATCACCACTCAACCGTTCTATTTACTATAACCAGCCACGTTTTCCTTTCCAAAGCCGTTATGTCCTGTTGACTTTCGAACCCCAATTGTTAAACGCTTCCCGCACCCGATCGTTGCTAAAGTCAACGTAATCGTGCTGCTTTAAGCTCTTCCAACGCCCCCCCCCCCCCCAACTTAGACACAATTACACATCCGCATTCATACACATACGTACACAACCACAGAAGAAAAAAACCTTCTTCATGGGTCGGCCGAAGCCTCGCCGTGCGTTAAGCGCGAGTCGGTTTCAGGAGGGCTCCATGAATGACAGGACCTCTGCTGCACCTCCGGTTCAGTTTCTGGGTCCTGATGAGCTCGCCGCCCTTGAGCGACCTGCTCTGACATATGTCAAATCCAACAGTGCACGGCCGATGAGCGACGATTTCTCCGACAAACAGGTCAAGAAGGGAAGGCTTCTAGGTCAAGTTTGGGATGAAGTCCGAGGTCGGTTAGGATTTAGGAAGGACAATGAAGACGATAGAGGGTTGAGGAAGAGATCACGGAGTCGCAAGCGAGACCAAGATGATCAACGTGGGAGAGAGAGGGAAAGAGAAGATGTCCAAATGACGGATGTCCCAGACTCGAAGAACAATGTCGATTCTCCAAGAGAAGACATGCCCAGTCGAGAAGAGATATTGGCCAACTATCACCATTTGATGGCCTCCGGCTTCTTCACTTCTCACGCCATTCAGTCTACTCGCCAACCACCACCCGGCTCTGTCCAACAAGCAGCTCAGCAGATCGCCGCACCTCCGTCCAATCTTATGGATGCTTTATCTCGAACTCCCACGTCTCAAGGTGCAGTTCCTCCCCCACCTACGCCACCTGCAGAGCCCAAGTCACCCTTGAGAGCCAAGTTTCCCCTCAAGCTGCAGTCGCCTCCAGGCAATCCAGGAGCTGCTACATACGAAGAGCTTGTTGCCTCTGGATTCTTCACGCCTCCACTTTCCGCGGGTGCCTCACCACCAGCACCCTTCAGTGCTGCCCCAGCCCCAGCGGTACCCACTGGTATAATGTCAAGGGATTACCTTCAACCGCCTCGGCAGACTAGAGGCTCACGGACAGGAACCCCCTCGGTTTCTTGCGCGACCTCTCCTATTCAGTCGCCAGCGAGTGTCTCATCTAGGGGAACTAAGCGAGCTGCAGCGGATTCCAACTCGGATGACGAAGCAGGGGCTGGAGCTGGCGATCCTCCTACCCCCAAGAAGAAGTTGCGCAAGTCTTCTTCTCGAGACATTGGCTTACATAGCCTACGAAATGTTGCATCTCGTCGTAGCCTTTTATCCTCACGACGTAGTGTGTCTGGACCCCATGGAGCTGGTGCTGGTAAAGACTATAACAAGCTTGCCCGCCGTGTCCTTGGACGTCTGCCTGGTGCTGGCGGTCGGGGCTCTTTCGACTCGGACCGCCGGACAGGCTCTCGACCTGGCTCTGCTGCTAGAAACAGCACCGAAGAATCGAGATCGCCATTGCAGGAGGTTCAATACTCCCGAGTTTTACGTTCGCGCAAGGTCGACACAGAGGAGCTTCGCATGACACCGAATGCCAACAAAAGCATACCTGTGGTGCCAAACATTCCTGAGAAGTCCGCTCTGCGCGACAACGTTGAGAACCTTGTCCCAGCAATGCGGTCTCGTTACTAGTTAAGCGGCGACGGGTAGCTTTTTATTCTTTCAGCATCGACGATTGATATTCAACAGAACGCAGGATACTTACGACAGCACAGCGGATAACGGCAGTGGTGAGATGCAAAGCAACCAAGCTTTTTGCGCTCTACAAGCGACAGGCGTTTGCACAACTCCATAATGACGCGGCCACGACCTTGTTTTTTGTTTCTGGTTCTTCTTTCTGGTGGAATTGTTGTTGAGATATCCATGATGGCATGCGACATGAATGAACCTTTTTCTATGACGTCTCCTATTATCCTCGTCGGTTGGATAGGGTGGGCTTTTTGTGTTTTTTTTCTTCTTTTCCTTCATGCTTTGGGTTTACGTACTTGAACGAACAATCGGGGAGAGACAGATAGTTTTTGAGGAAGAGGGGAGTGGTGATGGAAAACGTTGATTGTCTTTGCGGGATGGATGGAAGGCTGAATCATGGGAATAGGGGCGTTCAAGGTTTGATTGATATGATGGCATTAACGACGATTTTCTTCTCCATATATTGGGTCTGCCTTGCGAACACATAGTGAGGTGTTGACGGTGAAATTTTGACATGTCTAGTATAATCATAATATGAAGTTCATATTTGTTTGCTCGTGACAGCCAAGCTCTCAGTAACACAGAGTATTTGTATTCTGCTGTGTGAGTGAATTAGCCACGAGAGATGCATTCAACAGGACAATGCCGAGTATTCATTTCGTATTTGACCAGGTACATATAAATATATACATATGTATATACTACTATCTCGTTCATACCGCGTTGCCTGCCTATCACCTGCAGTTCAAACCCAGCAAGAGCATAAACACCACGTATTTCCATCTTCCCAGAATCCCAAATGCCCGGTTGCAAAACAAAAACAAAAACAACAATCCCGTTCAGCTCCTCTATTGCCCATTCGTGTTCATCCCAGGAAATTCCACCCCAACGTCGACTTGTCTCCATGTCAAGCCTTCTTTCTGGAACGCTTCATACACGTTCAGCCTCAGCCGAGGTCCAAACGAGGGTTCAAAAGCGTAAAGGGTAAACAAACATTTCTCGGCCGTCCAATGTAAAATAAGTGACAGTAGACGCCGAATCCGTAAAAGTAAGAAAAGAATAAGTACGCTAAGAGTTTTATGTGCGAATTGACAAGAAACAACGTCATAAAATCGTTCAAACTTCGATGACCCGTTCGATCTGGTTTGGAAGGTTGTGTTGAATAAGCTGCTGAGTCTTGCTAAGCCCATTGTGATACAGTGATCGAACGAATGCCCAAGCAAATGTGAAGAGCCATGGGAAGTAGCTGTATAGCATTGCGCAAATCATGACGAGAAGGAGAGGAATCTGTTGGGGTTAGCTTCAGGTTGGCACAAGGCTGTGTGCAAGGCGACTTACCCAGATGAAGAATAGATTGTGATCACTGCTAATCCTCTTCATCTTAACTTCATGTGCTCGACGGAATTGCTCTTGCTGCTCCTTAGTAATGGCGTTCTTCCGGCCGATCTTGAGAACTCCCGGCTCCTCTGTCTTGGCCTCAGTGATTTCAGTAACCTCAGCAACCTCGACCGACTCAATCTCAACCTCCGTAGTCGTAGGTAGGTCGAATAAAGCCGCGCACTTCTGATCAGCCTCGGCCTCCACAGCGGCTCGGGCAGCAGAAGCTTGCTTCCTGTCAAGCTCCTCGGGGGGGTAAATCTCCTCGTAGGCTGGGGGTGCGGACGCGCTCGCCTTGGGTGCTGAATCCCACCAACGCTGAGGCTGTTCGCCTTCAGTTCGAGGCCCTGCCATACCCGGCATGAATTGCTGAACCCGTCGCATAAAAGGTGCTTGGTAGTCGGGCATGTTAGGCAACGCGGGCATTTGAGGGAAGTGTGGTAGGTTCTGGAACTGTAAAGCAATTGACTGTTGGAGCTGATGAATTTGTTGTTGGAGCTGCTCCTTTAGTGCAGCAGGTGTAGCAGCCATGACTGTCGTAGGAGGGTTGAGCTCTTCTTCCAATTCACCAGTCATTCGGCGGCGAAGGTTGGGCCGTTCGCGGTCTTGCCGGAAGCCACTAGGTCTTCTCATGCTGAGGTAATCATTCTCATCAGAGTCTTCATCATCAAAATCTCCAGAAGTGTATTCGGGGCTCTCTTCGCTTGAATCTGGTGAGATAGGTTCATCGTGAGTGTGGACCTTGGTCATAGGCTCCCAAAGGGATCGTAGCGATGTAGCACTGCTAGCTCGGCTGTGTAGAGAACCGCCGCTGCTACGAGAGCGAATGTGACGTTCAGAGCGGCGGATGGTGCGCAAGACGGCACGAGACTGAGCGATATCGGCTGCAGCAAGGCCAGAATTGCTTCGAAGCGTGGGGTCGGCACCGTGCAGCATCAGTCTCCGCACAATCTCGGCGTGATTATGAATCGCAGCGATATGCAGAGGCGAGAATCCGCCCTTATCCTGGGCATTAGGGCTGGCGCCTCTGGCCAGCAAGGCAGCGACAAATCTATGGTAGCCCAATGAGCAAGCGTGGTGAAGCATGGTATGGCCTGTAGACCTCTTCAGATCCAGGCGGGTTCTGTGCGTGCTATCATCCAGGTCAATAAGATCCAAGCACTTCAGTAGCTGGGATTCGAGGTGAGCATAAGGAGCGTGACTAAACATTTGGCCGCCCGACGAAGGGCCACCAGAGGGGCCACCAGTCCAAGCTGAAGGGCTATCGTCCAGGATCCTTCTTGCGAGGTCCTGGATATCCATCATGTTGCCAGACATCTTGTTTCCGAGTACAGACAAAGCAAGTCTAATAAGCTTTTCCTCGTTGTCGTCGACATATTTGAAGTAAGGTGTCTGTTTGCTCATGGCGAAACTTTGCGAGGCTTGTGGGTTCGCATGCCTAAAATGAACAGGAACAGGCCCTACCACAGGCGAAGGAGGCAACAAACACACCAGTGATGATTCACCCCAGAATGTAGTAGTTGTGGCCTTCTGGTTACCAAACCAGACCTCAAGTCCCTGAGAGAAGGCAGCCCCCAAGACAGTAACCTCAACCCCTCCAATCTTTGGCCCCTGGTTGGGAATTATCTTATGAATCACGGGAGGTGGACGCGTCTCATTCACGCCAGTAGGCACGGAGAACATGCTGCTACTTATATCTTGAGAGAATTGGTTCTGAGGATTGGCAACGACGGAATTCCTAAATCCAGTTGGGCTGGGAGCTCGACTTGGGTGACCGGAAGCAGGTGCAGAGTAAAGCTGAGAAACCACAATATTATCCATACTAGAGGACCGATTGGGGTTAAAGAATACTTCGTTGCTACTAGGCGTAGGGGGGCCGGCATTAGGGTATAGAATTGATTGTTGTCCGAACAATGACTCAGTCTGAGAGAAATTACCAAGTCCAGGGGTAAAGGGGGACGTAGCGTTAGGCAGTTGGGCAGCCTGAGAGCCTGGTGAGGGCGTGGTATCCATTCGGGTCATGGTCAATCCGTTAGGCACTCTAGACGCGCTGGATTTCCTCTTCTTAGCTGATGGCCCACCCAGAGTAGGTGAAGCAGGGCGAGAGAGCATCCTGCCACTGACTGGCGTTGGTGGCACGTTGGACATAGACGATTGATATGGAGCCTGGCTGTTCCTGGGCATGTGAGGAAGGTCACCGTTGGTTGGTGACATGCTGAAAGTCCCGTTAGGAGTGGGTGGTAGAAGAGCACTGGCCTCAATTGCGGCTTGAGGAACAGGTCCTGACACAGGAGCTTCGGGGACGCCCGGCTGTTGTTGGGCTGCGATCTGAGCCTGGGGGTGTGTTTTATGATCGTCAGTAATCATGATCGGTTTTGACATTGCTTGAGCAATGACTCTGTCTTCGTAATCCTTGATGGTGAAGATGACATTGAACCCAGCTTTTTCACCATGGTGCCGACAGTAACAAGCAATACGCATCGGAGCATCGACTTGCATGGTACCAGGAGCCGCCACCATGTTGACAGGTTGCCATTCCTTTACTTCTTGCGTATTGAAGACAATCACACGGTGTTGCTCATCCTGTTGCCAAACCTCTTCTTCCTCGGGCTTCTTGACCTTTTTCCTGGCAGCGCGCTTACGCTCGCGGGTTATGCAACCTGCACAGATACGCACATCGCCGCCCTTTGAAGGAGTGTTCTCATCATCATTGTCAGGGGGTAGGTAGCGTTGAGGGTGAGAAGCAGCACGCTTGAGTGCGTTCTCCATCCTGCCAGGTTCGTCCATAGCACTCGTGCATACCAATGACACGAATAATTCGAGCATATCTGGGGATTTCTTAGGCGCTGGCTTTGCCAGTAGCTTAGGCTTCGAGATGGTGTGGGGTGGCAGGTGCAGTTTGGTAATTCCAGGTGGCATTGGAGACAACGCCATCTTTATTGGGATTTGGGTCTCAACCCGCGACTTGAATGGTGTAGGCAAGATGATCAGGCTGCATCGTCCAGTGAAGTTGAATGGCGTGGCCATGTTTAACTGCTGAGGCATAGATATAGGCTGGTTCATCTGACCGCCAAAATGCAGAGGCAAGCTATCAGGCGCAGATTGTGCTGCCACATCGTTTCTGCTTGGCCATCCCGATCCTGCTCCATTCACAACCCTGGAGGAGAAATCCACTGGATTGTGAGGTGAGGGCGAATTGAACATGGCTGCTGGAGAAGGATCCTGGCTCATGATCATGTTATTAGACATGGGTGAAACTTCACGCGATGTCGTTGTTTTCAATGCATTCATTGCTGACGAGACGGAGTATTGCTTTAGTTGGCGGTTAGTTGACGATTAATTTTCGCTGGGATTTTGATGAGAGACACATACAGATGAAGCTTTTTGGTGGCCTTGTGATTTTTTCCTTTTTGGTGTTGCATCCTTGCTAAAATTATGTGGATTAATCGTGGGCATCGGAGGTGATGTGACTGAGTTTTCGCCATTTGGGCTACTAGACGCGGTGTCGAAAGCATAATGGTGGTCGAGATAAGTATCGTGGTGATCGGCAAATGTGTACATGCTTTCCAAGGCCGTGTCGGCATCGTTACGGCCGAATGCATAGGCAGAATCGTCTTCGTAGGTCGAAAAATTAGGGTTTCCCCATTCCATCGTAACATCATCCTCATCCACCATCTTATCAGCCGTATTCATAGCTGCCTTGGAAGATGTCCGACTGGTGGTGCGTTTAGAAGAAGCCGACTCGGACGACGAATCTTGACAGGAGGAGCCGTTCGGAGAGTCGGGGAAAGTTGCCGTTGAGGTCAGGTCTTGAGGCGCAAGGAATCCTTTAGTGTCCGAACCGCCAAGCGTTTCCATTGTCTGAAGGGTATCTGGGCTATTAGAATTGAAGTCGAGAAACTCTGCCAAATCCCCATCGGTAGGGAAGTTGTTGTAATCGCCGCCCGACATAGCATCACCTACGATGACAGGGCTGCGGCGGCCAGTAGGAGCGGGTGTCATGACCAGCGAATGAAGGCTGGATCGTCCCGTAGGCGCCGGAGGACGATGGGGACGAAGTGGTGATCGGGCGGGAGCGGTTGAATTTGGTGTCGCAAATTGGGTAGGTATCACGCGGGGGCTGTTTGTGAGGAACCTAAAGGCTTTGGCATGGGCCGGTTCAATTGAAGTTTGTTTCCTATGTTGACGCAGGTCGTTGGTGGTCGAAAGGTTTTTATTCTTTCTTTTATTCTTTTTTTTTTTTGGTCGGGAGTAGGTTGTGTTGCTGATGAATACGGGCTTCGAGTCGATGTTCTTTAGAAATGTGTAGGTAGGTAGTTGTTGGGGCAGGAGTTCAATATGGATGGGAGAACCCCTAGAGCACGCGAACACAAACGTAACGCAACGGCGGGCAGATGTGTAGGCAGGCCCAGGTCCCGGTCGGTCAGTGCAAAAAACCCAGACGGGGACGGTAAGGGTCGCCTGGTGTCAGATGCGTAACCCCTGGTCGAGTCGAGGTGCGTGTTCGCAGGAGAAAATGTGCGTATGGCGAACAGCCCAGTGTAACGAGATGATTACAATATTCGTATAGATAGAGGGGAGAGACAGATGGAGGAGAATTGGATAGAAAACGGGCCTCACTTGATGAGATGAGAGGCAAAGAGATGATTGATTGATGCGCCAGACGGTCTGTGGGCTAGTCAGACTAACTAACTACCTAGAGGCTGGTCAGTTGTCTTGGTCTTGGTTGTCTTGTCTCTTGGGTAAGGGAAAGTGGGTTGGCTTAGTAGCTGGCTGAGGTGTTATGGAAGTCTGTGGGCTGCTGTGGCTGCATATCGCCTACCTGCCTACTAGGTACACACGTATGTGAAAAGGATGGACTATCTGGTGTTTCCTTTTACAATTTTCCCCCCTCTTTCCGAGATAAGATGATTGTGCCAAAGTACCTACATATGTATGCGCCTACGTAGTCCATGGCAATAAACGTGGAGTCTTGGGATGGAAAGGGTGGTCTGGTTCCATTACTTGGTTGATGCATCGCCCGTGTGGCGGGGATTGATGCTGTCCATGCTGTAGGTACCTAGGTACCTAGATACCTGCCACCTTCAGGGTCACAGTGTTAGGTGGAGCCGTTGTCGGCGCGAGACAGTGCGGTTGAGGAGATTTTCGTACATTATAAAAGCCCGCTTTACTGTGAGCTCCGTACAGTATAAGATCCGGTCTTGCACGTATCGGGGCTAAGCACTTCCGCATCCCGTTGCTTAGCAGACCGGTCACAATCGCACAATCTCTCTATGAGGAAACACATACAGACATTTGGAGATGGTCGATTTTGATGCGATGCAAAGGCAACTACCGTTGTAGATCTACCCAGTTCTAGGGATCCTGAACACACCGACATTGGTTGACATAGCTTGACAGAAAGGCGGCAAATGCAAATGACGATGATGCAGATTTACAACTCAGTTCAATTCTCAAGTTAACTTACCTCCGCTAACTTCTATGCCTTATTTACCAATTACCACTACCAGCTCTAATGTACAGTGCAGTGCTTAATAAGGCTGGAAGGGAAGCGGGGTTTGATAGGATGGACTCCATGCCAAATCCTCATTGTTATGGAGTCAATTCGTCAGTAGAGAAAGACTACAAAGACAGAGAGAGGCCTCGCATGATATGCAAGCTGTGACTCTTATGATTACCACAAGGATGAACATGCTATGCAAATTGATTGCGCCATGGATTTGGAATTACTTGGAAGCTCGTAGAAGGGCCAGGCTGGCTTTATCAACTACGAATACGGACCAAAAACAATAAGAACCGAGTCCGATCAAAGGTGATGACAATATTTCGAGTGTGCACCGTGCCGTCCAATGATAACTTGAAGAATCGGCAGAGTAGTAAGCTTCCAGTAGGAATTAGCTGGTCCCTGGTGAACGACTACCCAGTTAGTGTACATACACTGACATGTCCTCACGGGGCTTTATCATGGAACGCCCGGGTGTCCATGCGCCTCTAGAGACAAGCCAGACGAGGGAATTGACAGTTGGGTCTTGATTGCACAGCGACCGAGCCAACAAGGTGTGCTTCAGTTAGCATTTACCTAATAACTACTACAACTTTTCTCGTCGGGAAACAACACAGCACAAGACAAGAAAACAGACTCTTTGCAAAGTGGAGATCAAGGTGGCCACTGAGAAAAGGACCCTGTAGATCCAATCCAATCTCAATCCAATTATCCGTACAGAATTATCGTTATCCCCCCTTCTTGTTCCCTTGGAGTTCTCAGCCAACCAACATAAGCGAGTCATCATGTTTCAAGCCCTATTGCAACAAGAAAGGATTTCTCAGGGTGAGGCTTACCCTCACACGCGGTACGTACATTCTATATTGCAACGGTAGGTTACTATGTAGTACCTAGTAGGAGGTAGTGTTTTGATCTGTGATGGGATGCGGTGCATCATCTCTGTAAAACTGTCCCTGTCCCCCGTCCCGGGCTCCGCGGCCAAGCTTTCCCCAGGCTATTTTTGCCTAGCAATCCCAAAGAGGAAATCCAAGCAAGTAAAAACTCAACAAACTGCCACTGCCCTGGTCATCTTGTTTTCCAGCTTGGTCTGATCCTGCCTTGGCTCCGTGGTATCCGCAAGATGGAAGCGTCAAAGCAATGACGACGAATGGCACAGGGAAAACAAGATTGATTGAGCCTCCATTTGAGATACAACTGCCTACCTAGCTTGTTGCCTCTATCGAGTTTTATATCTGTAATCAAAAAGGTTTCAGTTGCCCAAGACAAAAGAAGAGACAGAATGTCCTTCCAAGCAATCAGATTGGTCTTTCTCATAGATAGATATACATAGGTATGTACTTTAATAACCCCAAATGTGGTAAAGTCAGTACTGCAAAGTCAAGCCACACATTGCGTGTTGGTCAAGGGAGATAAGGAAATAGATAGGTGCTGGAGATAACCTCGATCCCATTCTCTTTTGTCTTGGACATGCATTTCTTCATGTTCTGGATTTCGTAGACCGCCACGTTGGTTGTGTTTTTCATCCCTTACGTATAACCGCGTTGGACTTGGTTGGCGTTGATGCAACAGTTTTTATAGTCTGTGACAACAATGCTCGGCAGAGACATGCATTGGAAACCAAGTCAAAGCAGCAAGCTAATTGACTTTCTTCAATGTCTTGAAAGGCGTACGAGAGCCAATGAGACCTGGACCGCATTTCACAGCCCAGCCTCAGAATCATCATAACGTCAATCTCTATCCTGTCATCCCGCAACGTGCGGGCGTTAGCTTGTCGTGGTGCGGCGCCCTTGCCTTGGCCTCTAGGCGTCTCAGTCCCATTGCTGCGTACATACTCTGGGCCTCGATAGACGCCGGAAGCTCAGAAAAAGCCCTTGTATTGGACAAAAGGGCAGCCGTTGTCTCGTGGCATGTGTGGGAGCCAATGTCTGGGTCTGGAAGAGGATTCCGAAGTAAGACATGTTAGACCCTTTTGTTTCTTGCCATAACTATGTATCGGTGGTCTGTCGAGACTCAAGAGCACGCGGCAAATGTCATATAAAACAGGGGTCTTTGGAGTAGAGCAGACTAGGTATTTTTCCACTACATGCAACGGTTGATAACCTCACTCTTAGACCTCAGAATACGAACTCGGTCGATCCCCGTACCCTTCCTTGTTCAAAACCTGACTTTAATCCAGACAATCGCGGAGGCAAAAACCCTCGAACATGTTTCTGAGTAAAATAACGTTGTTTGCTTTCTTATTACTTCGTCATTATCACCCGGTACGTTCCCGTACAACAAAGTGACATTTTCGTTAGTTTGTTAGTAGTATTAGATATGCAAGAATGCGGCTGCATCTCTACCAATTGGGTCAACTTAGACACCACAGCCAACCTCCAAAGGCGAAAAACATGAGAGATAATGTGGTGCTGCCAACCAACTAACCACACAAACACCCTGTTGCGTTCTACAATAACGTTCGGTTACGACAATGCGACATCGGCTCTTTTGTATCCGTATGTAAGGATTGTGCTTATGCAGTATCTTGGTCTATCTTATGTGCTTTTGCAGCTCCCAATCATGATCTAAGTAAGCCGCCAGCAAGAGACTCGGGATACTATATTACACATTGATACGATAAAGCATATCCTCGGATCTCTGCTACTTTCCGTTCCACCCAAGGCGAAACCTTGGCTGGGAAAAAACACCGCAAGTATTCGACTATGTTGCAACGAGGCATTTCTCGAAATCATCATTCTGACATCACCAAACCCAAGTCGCGGTTCACTTTTCCAATCGCCTAATAGCTGTTGCTGTTGCTATAACTGCCTCACTTTGCACTTTACTGCCTTTGGCCACTGGTTTACTTGACAATGTCTCTCGGGCTTTTGTACCGAGTCGGTCCCTAATACTGGATCATTGCCTATCTCAACGGCCCGATCTAAGTTAAGTACTCGGGCCGCTTCTAGTCGGATCTAGCTAGGTAGCACCACGAATGAGGAAGCCTGTGTGCTTGATCACTGCCTAAGTATTCAGTTGCATCTAATAGGCAGTTGCTTTCTCATATCGTAATAAGAACTCGACCGGGGAAAACAAAATATCTCATTGTCGTTCCGACTACTCTCTTCCGGAAATCGCAACACCAACACCACACAACCAACCATCACTACAGCCATAGTACAGAGTTTAAAATGCATCCCCTTTCCATGTAGCCTCCAGAGCTACGCTTTTCTCCGAGCCTAAAATACCTAAAAACCCCAAGCCACCTGGTATGGTTCCTTTCACATCCCATACCCATGCACTATCAGCATCTTGGAACGGAGTAATGGATGGCAGCCACACTCCTCCACCTGGGGATAACATACCGTATATTTCTCATTCCAGCATCCTGCTTCTATACTTCATGCAGTAAAGTCGAAGCTAGGGGCTCATTCGCGTCCCCCCTCAACGGTTTCTCCGCCAAGCTTGAACCTTGAACCAGCAAGCGCCCGTTGTCAACCTCAACCAGAGCCAAAGAACCCATAGTCCCCCTTGTCCCCCACGTCGAGGCGTAATCTGAGATCTACAATGGTGTCTTGACCAGCTACTGTACACACGGTGGTAGTATACTTCCCCTTCTCGCCGATCATGAGCCGCTCGCTAGGTTCCGGCTACTCTTTCCGATAGAATAAGAAGACAGGGCGAAACATGGACGGGCTCGTTCATGTTGTGAAGATGCAAATGTCTCCGACTCCCTGTAGAATATTTTCCAAAAGTGATAAGTCACGAAAGCCATCACGCAAGGGCACCTGTCCTGGCTGCAGTGGATGTGCATATCAACTTGCATCAACGAATCTTGTCTTCCAAGCAACGCCTTGGAAGTGTTCTTATCAGTGACTTTGATAGCCAAGAATCGCACCACCATGGTTCAATGACCAGAAGTGTTTCCTTTATTCGCGAGCGAACTGATACTGCCGTGGCACAACAGATAATACCAATCAACAGAAAGGTTAACAGAACAGATAGGATATTATCATACCAAGGGGACCTGAGTCTCTGAACAGCCCCAGCTAATTGAATCATTCTTCCCTTTTTCTGTTATATCCATGAATACATAAGCCTCGAATGTAGTAAATAAATAGTATTACAAACTGTATCGAGGAAAGCTTTACCAGCTGTAACTCCTCATTACGTTATCCCAGCCTCTCCAGAAAGAGTTCGCCTGTTCAATTCAATTATACAACTTAAACAACTTCCGGCTTTCGGGATCCCTCGTTAGCCAGGCGATCGGCTTCGTGGTTGCCCGGATCTGATGCATGCCCTTTAACCCATCGGAACTCTGTGGCTGCCCCGGCAGCTTCTCTCTCTTTCATCTTGGCTCGTATGTCGCGTATGATGTCCTGGTTCATGACAGCCTTTCCTTGAGCGCTCCTCCAATTATTTTTCTCCCAGTTCACAGCCCAATCAGTGGCACAATTGATAGAGTACTTACTATCAGTCACTATTTCTATTCTTTGTTTCAGAGGTGCAATCTCCATCGCTCTTAGTACCGCTAGTAGTTCAGCTCGCTGGTTCGTCTGAGGTAGACCAGGGAGTCTCTCGGCGAGGTTACGCTCATCACCATGGCCAAAGAAGACACCGAGGCCAGCACGGCAGCCAGCCTTTCCGTTTCCAAGACTACTGCCATCAGTATAGATCTTGATCGTATCATGCTGTCTTTTCCGCGTATCCCGTTCTGCTCGGACTTGTTCTGCTGCGCTTTCATATTGGCCTGGCAGTAGTCCTTGTGATGATTGCCGTGCTTGTTGCCCTGGACTAGATGCTGTCCCAAGACCCTGATATGTCTCTGGTGTTTGCAATGATTTCTGTGCTTGTGTTCCTGGGCTGGCTGCTATCCCAAGACCCCGGCATGTCTCTGGCGATCCAAATTGTCTAATGAAATTCTCCGCCCCTTCCAGCGTGTCGAACTTCTTGTGTTTTGCTCCACGTGCACCTTGTATGCATTGAGAGGCCTCTAACCAGGTACCATAGATACCCGGCTTGCTGCCAACTGCAACAGCATAGTATTTCGTAGGGCCGTTAGCCTTAGCGGTGCTAGCTGTACGGATGCTGGCCTTAGAGGCGCTGGCCTTAGGGGCACTAGTCTTTGTACCGCCCATATAATCGTGAGCTTCTTCTGCCGTTACGAATCCTGCATCTGCAAGCGCATGTTTAGCATTGCTTGAACCATGCACGTGTTTGTTCCTGTTTGAACTCACACTCTGCTCCTGGAAACCCGTTTACTTGTGCGCTACATTCGTCCCAGGTATTGTAGATACCGGGCGATCTGCCAACCTTGACCACATAGTAATTCTTCTTACCCTTCTTCTTTTTGGGAACCGGGCCTCCTCCAAAGCCGCCGCTAGTTGCGTTTCGTTTCATATCGACGTCTTGGCGATCGTCCGGATCAACTGTCTTGACTCTGCTCCAAGTGACAAAGTCGAAGAGTGAAAGGTCGACAGGCCCTCTTGCCTCTGTGTGCGGTAGCGAAGCGTGGGTAGATCGATCGCGACGGCCCAGTGACCCTTTGATGGAGCTTGCAAAGCTACGTGCAGCTGTGAAAGTTGGACAGCAGCGGTAGATGACGGTACGAGAGTGAATCCGATTCAGCCGGCACGCATAGTGGTGGAGGGAAAAGAACGATATAAAAACAGAGCCCATATAACAACGAAACTGTTACTTGCTTGTCGGATTTGGTAGAATGCAAGGAGAGTCTTCAATCAAAGGTTGAGGTTTCAAGTGCATCATATCTAGGTAGGTAGTTACAGCGGGGCTCAAGGCAGGGACCAGGGTCCTCGCTTTACACGCACTGTACAGTCCATAGCAACCTACAATCAACATCAACAAAAAGTCAAATGTTACAACGTCATATTGTGTTAGTGCAAATAGGATATAATGGTTACCACGTCCAATCCCTTCCAATGTTATCTCGTCCATTCCCAAGCTACTCTTACCAGACCATGCCCAATGTCTGCAAATCGACTTCTCATCTGGGATATAAAGGACTATCTAAACCCTTTGTTTGTTCTCCAGCCAATGAACTAGCTGCAAGTAAGTCCGTAAAACGCACTGTGATGAGTATTTATCGATATTCATGTCGCTGGCCTTGGTTGATGTTGGTCTTGGCCTGTGTCGTGTAGCAAATATTACTTCATCATTGCTCTCTAGGAGCTTCGTTGTCGCTACAGTTTCGCGTGCATGGCAACGGAGCCGATGAGTCTCACATCGACCTCGGGGGTGGTAATCCTAAACATGAGTGATGGGATCAAGAGGAGGCAAGTCGGGCACGCCGTCACGTTCCCATTCCCAAGCCATCAAGCTCCAGTTGAGCTCTCGTCTCCAGAAAAGTCCCAGTCCTCTTCCACCCCCATCCGGACGATCATCTGAGCTCAATCCTCCACTGCGAGGCATGTGCGTAGCAAAAACAGCTTTGCCCATTCTAGAATGGAGTATGCCCATAGAGCATGATACGCAGGGCTCGTGAGTGACATAAAGCTCAAGGCCATGGCAGAGATAGCCATCCTTGTTCGGGTGCTCTTGTACGAAACACTTCTTCTCGATCTCAAGGAGTGGTCCGTCCTGGAATGCGTCGTATTCAAGATTAGGTGGGCTGAAAGGAAGGCCAGCAGCTCGTCGCTCATGTCGAACGAGTTTCTGGGCTACCATGCTGATAGCACGGACAACGCAATGTGTCATAGGGTTGCTGGTACCCCCCAGCAGGCCGCACTCCTGGTGCCAGCGAGCATCTCCTGCAACCCCGACGAGTTCGACTTTTCCACCATCTCTCTGGACGATTACAGCTCCGATAGCTTCGCCGATCCCGGTTTCTTTAGCTTGTAAAGCAACACGATGGGCTAGTGCCATCCAGACAGGGCTGTCATCCTTGATATCTTCAGTACCCCGGGCTACTATACTAGGGTGAGGTCCCAAGGGGTTGTTCTTCCGATATACGGTGGGCCAAAACTGAGAAGACCACATTGCTGCTTGCACTTGTGATGTTGGCGCAAGCAGAGGAATGGGGATCTTTTCAATAAAGAGCTCGCCTTCGTCGCCCTCGATAATAGACAAAACTTCGGTGAGCTCCTCTCGTGTAAAGTCCTTGACTTCTCCGATAATGATGTAAATCCAAGTCGACTTCGCTGTGTGGATCTGACGGCCTACGGCAGTATCATTCATGAACTGAGTTTTGAGGTGGGCAGGCAAATCACCAGGCTTAGAACATCGTCGCAGATGAGGTAGGGGGTTAGCGCTATTGTCATCTGGTCGCATGTTACGCAAGGCCCTAGATAACTGTCAGAAAACAGTGCCGATCAATCACTTCAGCGAGTGCAGTCGTGGTCAGGAAGGAGCGTACGTGATGACATCATTGGCCTGTCTGGTAGGTGCTCGTGTGATGTATGCATGAGTGATGGTGTGGTCTTGCCGGACCTCTTGTGTTGTCTTCAGAGGTATCAAAACACCGCGCCGAACATGTTTCTCCTTGAAATCATCAATCAAGGGGTTTGGCACGATCTCAGAAGGGCCACGATGCTCGGGCTTGGCTGGCAGAGCGGCCTCGGCCGGATCAGAGGTGAGGGAGACCTCAGGAGCCAGTTCGGTTGACATTTTGTCTAAAGTACAAAATGAGTAGCCTTGATCACGATCTGGAGACCACAGTCAGCTGGAGACAACAGCATATCTTGAGTTTGCGTATGGCGTACTAGATGCGACGATTGCGCCTCAAACCTAGTGAGAAGTAGCGTGTCGACGTGATGTGATGCGGTGACGTGGTAGAGAGATAGCCGAATTTCCAAGATGAGTCGCCTTGTTGAGAAGAGAGAGTTGAGGATTATATGTTTGAATGTGATAAAAACAAGACGATCGTTGCTACCGGGAGATGAAGAACCTGGAAGGTGCACTGGGGATGAATTCGGGCAGGAGCAGACCACTCCCAGGGCCAGGTTTTCAGTCTCTCTTTCTGCCTTTGGTGATTCTGTTAACAGCCGTCTCTTACTCATTATTACCTAGTGTTGGCTTTTGAGGAAAGGCGCTTACTCTTTTTTTTAAGCCTCTAGGGAGAGGCTCTTCGGCAAAAGGATATCAAGGATACAAAAGCATACAAAGTGAGGAGGATAAAGAATTTGGCAATCGGTGAGCAAGGTCTGAATAAGTTCTCCTGTGGGGCTCTCGTGCTTTGAGGTGAATGAAGCTGCAGTCTACTCTGGCAGTGTCAACGACTGGCAAGAAGCTGTCAGTGAAACCCTCTGCAGTAGCGCCCAGCAGCTGGCAGTTGCTTAGGTCGATCCTCTTTCTAGATTCCTGTTACCGACCAGTGCACTGGCTTTTGATCTGACTTATTCAGTCTCCGGCTGTGGATGAATGAGCTTCTCTGCTTCTGCTTTCCAGATTGTTCAACTCTTGACTGCGTTAGCAGGATCTTCAAAAGGCTTGCTACAAACAGAGCCTCTTTGCGATCGCGAGCAGTTTTGACTAAGCTTTCCCAGCTAATATCTCGTTGAAATTTAAGGATACATCAACATTGAAGCTTATGCATCAAGATGTATTGTCCACTTGGACTATGTCTTCTCGAAATCTTGTATTCCCTCCAACTGGTTAGCAATGAAGTTGACGATAAGTTCTTCCAACTTAGTGGATCAACTGTGGCGGGGACCTGCATATGTGGCTGTGCGCTGATGAGCCTCTTCCATTAACGTACCCTACACATCTGGCTTGAGTTTCACCACCATTGTCGAGACAAAGAGATTACAACAACCTATCTAGGCACAGGCAGGCAATCTCCCTGTTGTGACTGATACCTTTAGACTTAATTTCCATTATTGTTCTCTGATTATAAGTGCTAAAGCAAGTGCTCTGCTATCGCACCATGAGGACAACCCACCAAAGCCTGCAAACATTATCTATCACAGCAATTTCATGAAACCCAACCTCCAACCTCCAACCTCCAAAGCCAGCAATCATACTAAGTCACATGTGTTTAGGGGTTTGTCTCAATTATTTGATGCAAGACAAATGTGTCACTTCCGACCTTCGATTTTCCCACCAACACCTAACAAGGCTGGGTAGTTTGTTTGGTTCGTGTAGCCCAACATCACAGTCAAGTGAACTTGCTTAGGTTAAGGTGAAGTTCTCCCTGAGCAATTTTACTCAGCAATATCTAGGCTTGTGGAAGGTTGTTCCATGTCAAGTTTCTCGAGCCAATGCGCTGGTGCACTCGTTGAGTCGTCATGATTGCATATAGGAGCATCTGGCATGTGAAAAACCTCTAGAGTCTTTATACACTAGACAGTAATAAGTGGGAGCTTCTTAAAGGAATATGACAGCCGGTTGCCTGCATACTAGGCACTCTACTGTATTAACCAAGCAAGGCAGGTATTACTAATGATACCCTAGCATGCTATAAAAGGCAATGCACTTTATAGCCGCAGCAAAGGGGTTAAGTTTCTGCCAAATAATCGGTTTGTTAGCACTGTTGAGATAGGATCTATGCCTGTTACGGTAGATGATTTGGAGCTGAAGAACACCTTCGCACTCGAACGACGTCACGTTAGAAAGCGAACAAAGTCGGTTCTTTACCAGCATGCATTGACGATGTCAGGCAGGTCTCAATAAACAGAACAGAAAGATGAGGGTATGGCGATCATACCACAGTCACAGACCTAAAACCTTGTTTCAGAAGCCGGAGAAAATATCTTGGTTTGGGTCAAGCATCAGAATGTTCACGCATTGCCGAGCATGGCTCACCGAGAACTGGGGCGAGGAAGTAACACTATGGCATAAGTATGGGTGATCAGATAACTCGACAGAAGAAACATTAATTCACAAATAATAGCCTATCGGGACCATCCCCGCCTGGCCTGTGCTGTGCTGTGCTGTAACTTGTCAGACAATCGATGAAGTAAGGGACAAGGAGGTCTAATTGCTACAGCTGTCATGGCCAGGGTCATGGTATGACAGATATGAATCAATAAATATATACAACCAAGGAGAGGCAGCCAGCAGAGCCACGAATGTGTAATAGCCGCATGATTGATAAGAGTGACATGGTAATTCGTGTCAAGCAATGAGCGGACAGGGACATAAATCGGTTGTATTCACAACAATCAAGGCTTGCTCGGATAACAACTCATGGCCAATACACTTGAACCCCATCAGCGAATTCAGGACGCTTGAGCGCCCACGGGGTATGTATGATTCGTACTGGAGCAAAAAGGGATGCGAGATGACTGTGACAGGGCGACGAGGCGAAGGGACACGACTAAGGGGTAAAATGGCAAGTGTAAGGGTCAGTGTAAAAGCAAAAACAATGGTGGCAGTAACCTTGATATGACGGTTCAGTTACGAAATTCACATCTGTACTGGGAAAAGCGAAGCGCCTCCTCGTGCCTCTCTTGCGCTGTAATTCTTACGCATATCATGAGGGTAATTTCTGGTGTCTGTATCAACTACAGCCTGGGCAAAAGATAACGGTGGGGGTTAAAAGTAAGTCCCCCCTCATCCATATGCAATGCAGCTGCAAGTGCAAGCGCGTTCTGCTGTTGCTAATTGCTTGTTCCCCGCGGCGAGATCGGAGAAAGCTAAGCGATGACTCCTTTTTAGGGTCCGCGGTGAGAAGGGCAAGGATCTTTGGAGTCTTGTACCTTGTCTGAGAGCTTCCATACCTGGAGAAAAAGGTCTTTGGGGCAAGAGCAAGACTCATTAGCGCCGAGTTTCTTTGAGGAGAACTCGGTTCCATTTGGAGCTTGACTCGATATAGTGTTAAAGATGGCACAGACTACCTAATTACCTACCTAGGTAGTAACTAAATGTTTGCTAGTAATTATTTGGCTGTGGACAGAACAACGTTTCAGAGACAGAAATTTAAGCTTGAAAATCACAATTTTACTAGGCTTCTCAACAAAACTTGGGACATGTCTTTTGTTATTACAGTGTATATCTCGACTTCAGCAAAATCGCTAACGAGATAAAATTATGCATATCAGTCTGACTTGAACAAGCCCTCTTGCATTGGCAAAAAACAAAAAACAAAAACCGAGCAGCATCGAGACAGTCAATCGGAACAGCAAGCTTGTAACAGGTCGAAACCTTACAGTACATAGTATGCGCTGCGCTGTAAAGATACGTATCACCCCATCGCTGATCTCCAATGCCCATGTGTTCCACCAATACTGAAGAAGCTGGGCTGTCATCAAAAAAAGGTCGACTGACAGCCCCGTGTCATGTGTTGAAACTTTGAATGGCACAAGCACTGTAATGCAAAGAACGATGACGAAGATCAATTCCCTGGTTCTCATCTCTTTTGTTTCTCAACAGCTTCAAGCGGGACTAGCGAGTTGGAGAAGAAAGACTTGCACGCCACCGTTCCGTTGAAAGTTACAGCACAAAGGCTCTGTGCAAAGCCAAAATGAGGACAGAAATGCTTCTCAGAGGTGCCGTTGGAATCTTATCCAGGGTCAACGACAAGACCCAAAAATGGCCACGGAGTCACGAATCCGAAGATTTTGAAACCCTGCTTCTAGGGTTTCCCCAAAAGGGTGAAATCCGATGGGTGCGCCGCAAATAGGATCTAAACTATGATGCAGCATCTCTCAGACGTGAGATACCGCGAGATGTAGATTTGAGTAACCTAGACGCGCAAGGCTTTGACATGTCGCTCTATGTAATATGTACTAATCTTTACTACAGTATCGAACGTACGTCTTACTATGAGACCCCGGCTGAACGGTACATATGGCCATGGATCCCGGGACCCGGGGACATTACATGTGGCCTGAACCAGCCCATCTTGTTGAGAATGATACTATTACCACGGAACGTGCATTCGTATGCCATCCATGCCACCTAATAGGGGCATGATAATGACTTGAGCAAAACAAAGCAAAGGATCAGGGTGTGCTGCATGCAGTACAGTACCTGAAGGTAGCGTACTAAGGTAGGTCGGTACATACAGGCAGCTGAGTACTGTACAATGATGTAAGTCGGCGCAAAACAGACCGAAGGGTCGATTCAATGTGCACTTGCACACACAGGCGCAGCGCCACCTGAAGGGCGATGAGTCTCACGAGCCATTGATTTTGGGGCCAGCAGACACACCTTGGCTGGATACTTTAGCTTTTCTTATCTTACCTTGGGGTTCACCTTGCCGACAGTACATCCAGCAAAGTCTGATTGGTACCTAGCATTAAAAGTTAGTCGCAATGTATTTCTGTGGACAGCCTTCAAGGTTTTTACGGCGGCCAGATACTCGGTGCTCCTCTTGCTGTTAGATAAACCGCCCCAGACCCAGCCAACTGGGTTCACATCACCTCACATCGTCCTGTCGCTCTCCTGATACCCAGCAAAAAATCCCCATTAGTGGAAGGAGACGCAATACACAAGCGACAATACCTCGCGGCTGGCCAACGAGCCAAGTACAATTATCGCAACCTGCCGCGCTCTCTGTTTCTCTTGATCTGCAAAGACCGTCTGATGAGCACAGCCTAATTCAGAGTGACGTATCGCAAACTGGCAAAAAACCAGCAGAAAGACAAGAAAAAGAGGACCACGCCAAGAGTTGACAGAGTGACAAGCCTCAGCTGAGATCACGAGGTACTGAACGAGGCAGACAGCGCAGAACAGCACAGCACAGCAAAACATAACGCAACGCAACATAACACAAGGGAAAAGGAAGTGGGATCGACTCATTCGAAAAGTACAGACTTTGGACGGTAGGGCAAGGGCTTTGACTCGCAGCCTTTGCTTCTCCTCGCCTTACCTCACCTCAACAGAACCCCTAAAGAGGAAAGATCCTTATCAACCCAGACCTCAACTTCATTTCAACTTTTGCCAGGGCCTGGCCCAGACTCTTCTAATCTTTTTCACTTACAAAAACATCCATCATTTCCCGCGGGAAGCTAAGAAAGACTTTTGTGCTGTGCATACTGCAAGCAACCTACCAGCCAACCTACGCCACTACCGCAGGTTTTTAGGGTCCTGCATCCTACTCCACTCAGGCCTACTGCAGCGCAAGTGCAGGTGCAAGCTACCAGGGGCCAGGACGGACCAGTGCTAGACGCGGCACGGCACCACCGAAAAGTCAAGAGTCAGCCTCCAACTGCACTGGGATTGGCCTCTTCAGTCTTCCATTACTCTCACCTACGGTCAACCTACCGACGCACCCTGACAGAATAACGCCACCCAACTCAACCCATCCTTACCTTACTGAATTGGACCGCCCACTGAGGACCCCCCTGTGGACCATTGTGCCGGGCCTTGTCAAGACGACCCTCAATCTTTATTGGCTATTATTGACTTCAAGACCAAGAAAGTCCGATTTGGAGTAGTCTAGTCTCCCTCTTTACTCGATGCCTTCAGCGATTGCGGCGACCCCTGCTGGTACGTATCGCGATTCCTTGTTCTTGTTTTACAGCTCATAGTCCATCCTTCCAACACTACCTACCTACGTATTTGCCCTACCTTCCTTCCATCTGCTCCGTTGGGGGTGCTTTATTAGCCATTCAACTGCTGCTACTTTAACTCATCCTTCCTTGTTGTTACTTTTTCTTCTCATCATACAAAATTCCAAATCTCCAAAAGATCTTCGATATCCATTGCTACGTTGCAACAAACGGCTCGATCAACCAGAGTCAGCCTTTGCTTCACGTCCTTTTTACTCTATCGAGGACCCTTTGAACTACTTTGCGCCATCGCATATACAACCACAATACTCATACATACCTAGACGCAGGCCGCCGACAATCAAAACCCACGGGACTTCTTAAATCTGTGATGCATAACCTTCTCGGAGCCTCACCACCTTCTCCAGCGCTGCCAGCGCAAAAATCCTCAGAATCTCTACCACCTACATCGAATCCGACCCCAAACCCAACTTCAGACCCTTCTTCGCACCCGAACAATCCGAACAACTACGCAGTCCTTCCTCCTCCCCCAGACGGTGACCATGGCCATCTCCCTCCACCAGCAAACGCACCTTCTTCTTTGGCTGTGGCCCTCCGATCGCTAAATGATTTGACCGAAACCCCCACCTATGCGCGAAGTGTCACTTCGACAGCCCCGAGCTCGCCACGCATGTAAGTGCCGTCATTTTTTTCTCACTGTTCCTCCACAGTTGGGGTCGCGAACCACAAATTCACCACCTTCGGTCCTTTTAGCACTGGCGATCCCGCTTTTGGGAATACTCAATTGACATATGGAAATAGTCCTCCATTGCGACAAAATTCGGGTGGTCACACACCACGAGTGCGACCTCATGCCACAACACTCAACATCCCCGGCATGACCCGTTCCAGAGTTTCGCCTGACGGAAAGATTTCTTCTCGAGATGTCGCTGCTAAGCTCGTTATCGTCATGGTTGGCTTGCCAGCTCGAGGAAAATCGTACATCACCAAGAAGCTTCAAAGATATCTCTCTTGGCAGCAACATGATTCTCGCATTTTTAACGTTGGAAACCGAAGACGTGTGGCTGCTGGGCGCAGAGTTTCTGTGCACCCCAAGCTGCAGCCGGAGGGAGAGCACCTAGACCCTCCTGTACACGCCGCCTCCATTTTGCTGAACGGCAATCCTACACCCTTTGGCCCCGATCAGTCAGAGCCGGAGAAGCTTGACCTTAACGATGCTGCTCCGTCAGAGGTTGACCAGTCCGCAACATTCTTCGACCCCAAGAACCAAACAGCTGCTGCCATGCGCGAGCAATGTGCAATGGATACATTGGACGAGCTGCTAGATTATCTGCTGGACCAAGGAGGTGCTGTCGGCATCCTCGATGCTACAAATAGTACCATTGAGCGAAGAATGAATATTGCTAAGCGTGTCAAGCAGCGGGAGCCTAAGCTGGGCATTCTCTTCATTGAGAGTATCTGCCAAGACCCAAATCTTCTCGAGGCAAACATGCGCTTGAAGCTCTCAGGTCCGGATTATCGTGACAAAGATCCCCAAAAGTCATTAGCAGACTTCAAGAAGCGAGTCGCCGCTTATGAGAGCGCGTATGTTCCCCTAGGCGAGTACGAAGAGAAGAACGACTTGCAATACATCCAGGTTTGTGAATCCCCACCCATCCTAATTGCAACATGTACTAACTCACCTGTAGATGGTTGACGTGGGACGAAAGCTCATTCAGCATCGATTGAAGGGTTTCCTCAGCAGCGGAATCAGCACTTATCTTGCTAGCTTCAATCTCGCTCCTCGACAGATTTGGATTACCCGACATGGCCAGAGTGTCGACAACGAGATCGGAAGATTGGGTGGAAACTCCGCCCTAACCGAGCGCGGACATTGCTATGGTCAGGCTCTTCACAACTTCATCACTTATCAGCGCAAGCAATGGTGTACGGAGCAGAAGAGTAAGAAGGCTCAGGCTTCATTCCCTCCTATTCCAGGCGACAACACACCTCCTTATCCTGAACTGAACCGAGAAATTGAAGACAAGAACTTCTGTGTTTGGACTTCGATGCTTGACCGCAGTGTGGAAACAGCCGAGTATTTTGAAGCAGATGATGACTACGATGTCAAGAATTGGGAGATGCTCAACGAAATGAACTCAGGCCAGTTCGAGGGCTGGACATATGCCGAGATTGCGAAGAAGGAACCCGAAGAGTTTGCCAAGCGAGCACACGATAAGCTCAACTACATCTATCCTGGAGTCGGTGGCGAAGGCTATCTTCAGGTTGTTAGCCGTCTGCGCGATATGGTTCGAGAAGTTGAGCGTATCGAGGATCATCTTCTCATCATTGGGCATCGCTCTGTTTGCCGAGTCCTGATGGCTTATTTCATGGATTTGTCTCTGGCAGACATCACAGATATGGACATTCCTTTGGGCATGCTCTACTCTATTGAGCCCAAGCCTTATGGTCTCGATTTCCATGCCTACCGATACAACGAGGATCAAGGCTGGTTTGAGGAGCTGCCTAACTACAAACCTCAGAAGACTGCTCGCAACAGTATCATCAAGCCACAACATTAAACATTTCTAGCACTCACGGCATCGACCGATATGTACAATAGTTTTATCCGGAGTTCGATGAGTCGGCATTTCTCAAAGGTTTTATTTCTTACGGTGTTTAGCGGGGTACGATATTTGACGATTGACGCACATAAAGAGGAGTCATCCGCACTGTCAATGGAACAGAAAGGCATATAAAGGAAAGGGCGGCGGCGTTCTCTGTTCGATTGATAAGTCGATATGCCTTCGATGGCGCGACACAATTCATCGCATCGGTAATTTGATTTGGGCGTTTCTCGGGGTTCTCTTCATTTTCATGATTAAGACTGTGAATTCGGGTGGTTATGGTATCGGAGTAGTGTATCAGCCCATGTTGTGTGTTGTGTTTTATCCCTATTGTCTCCTTGCCGCGGGCGATGAAGGAATGACCAGAAGTTAGATGGGACAGGTGTGTGATGGATAGATACACGACATGACGCTCATGCCAACCAATTGCCCACTCAGTAAAAAGTTTGAGTGCCAATTCGACAAGGATCTTAGCTGTCTAGATTCATAGTTATGAAATTCACATTTCTATGCATGATTATCTCCAACGAATGAAGCCTCACTATGGCACCTTTAGCTACTCAGTTTGACTACCCTGATCAACTTTTGCTATTTAGATTGTGATAGTGGCCCCGTCGAGTTTTCTGCGGCGTTCTCGCCGGTAGGCACTCACTCTGCTCAAACTCTGTTTGTGAGTACTCTTAAAATGTGCGAAACAGCAGAATTTTTAAACTAATGAATCATGAATGGTATATTCTTAAGGTGGGTATTTAGTTATCTAAATTGCCCGTTAATAGACGACCTGAACGCCATGCAATGCCCTTCCATGCCTTTTGTAACCCTAGTGAAGTTGTCTCCAAGATCTTGCCGCGTACTTTTATTTCTCTGTTGCCAAAATCATCTTCTCTCTCTCACCTCGGCGTCTCTCGAATTGCTTCTTGGAATGACGACGCTCGTTCTCTTCACGGCGCTTGATGCTCTTGAGCTCCTCAGCCTTAATCTCACCGGCCTTCTTGAGCACCTTAGGTACATGACGGTGACGGTGGATACGGCGGACTTCGGGCATGTGCTGGTATCGCTCGATAAGAGCATCGTTGTACTCTAGAGCCTGGCGCTGACGAGCGGACTTGACACCCTCGCGGCGCGAGGCGTTAGCACGCCAAAGTCGAACGTTACCGTCGTCGGAGCCAGAGAGAATGTATCGAGCATCAGGGGTCCAGCGAGCCGCTGTCACACGCTGCATGCGCTTGGTGTGGTAGATATCTCGAGAGTGACCGCGGTCACGGTTCCAGAGACGTACGGTTCGGTCCCAGGAGGCGGACACAAGCTCTTCACCGGTTGGTGACCATTCGACGTCCATGACAGCTGCGACATGGTCCTTGAGAACGTTGAGAGCGCGATCGAAGCGGCGCATATCGAAGAGGTATATGTTGTGATCTTCTGACGCAACAGCGAGGTTGAAGGCCTCCATGGGCGACCAAGAAAGGCGGTTATTGGAGAATTTCATAACGGTCTTTGTGACGGGGGTTGAAGTGCGGAGGTCGTAAATCACAACCGAGCGATCGTTAGAGCAGGATCCCAAAACCGATGTCTCGACTTGGTTGAAGGCAACGTCGGTGATGGTGTCGACAGATGTAGGCCACTTGAGCACCTCGGGCGCGGCAGTGTGTCGTTCAAGATCGTATATGTTGATGACACTTGAAGAAGCAGCAAAAGAATTATTAGAACGGTGATGCGACAGGCTGGTGAAAGCACCGGATCCAAGCCAGGAAGATATAGGCGCCGCATTGCTGGGTGTGTTGTAAGGATCGAAAAGCTTGACCGTTCTATCGGCGGCACAAGTCAAGAGCTTCTGGTCGCGGGTCCATGCCAGTCCCTTGACAATGTTCTCATGCGCAGAGGCATACCAGATCTCATCTCGATCGGCCAGATTCCACACCTTGACAATGCCATCACCGGCGCCGGAGGCGACATGGTCCAACGAGTTGGGGTCCTTGGCCATAGAGTAGACACCGTCGACATGACCGTTTCCTAGCTGACCAACGAAAGGCTGAGCATGCATTCGCTCGAGCTTGACGGCATTGAGGGCTCTCTGGTATTCGCGTGCGCGTTCGAAAGGGTGCAGAGCGGAATCGAGGTTGCGTGGTTGTTTGGTTACATCTGAGCCGGCGACCTGTTGTGTCGAGGCGGAGCGGGTGAGAGCCTTGATCTTCATGTTGAACAACCCCGCAAAGTTTGAAATTTCCTACTTTTGAGGCTGAAGTTTTGGCGGGGAGGATACACTATCGATCTTTGTAAAAGAAAAAGAGCAGTGACAAGCAGTGTTACCCCAGAAGTGAAGCTATCGATATTTTTTTTCTGTTATCGCTGAAGCATCCTTGCCCATGCAGGCCGATAAGCGCGGGATTATTAATGTTCCACTGCCGAGCCAGGTACAGTCCAGCAGATCGCATATGCAACTCTAAGGTCAGGGCCTCAGTTCGCATTGTTGCGAAAACTCACCCTCTTTGTTCACCTCCGCCCGTCTTTCTCACCTATTGTAAGATCAAGCTCTGAAACGCCCGGCACACGTCTACTTTTAATTCCTGTCTCTACGCCACGCGACTATTACGGTCTTCACTCGTTTTAGATCCTTTTAGGCGCGCGGTCGCCCAGCAATATGGACGGGATGGATTACGATCCCATGGTGATGGACGGGGAGCCCGAGCAGCCCCAAGTGAAGATCTCTGCGGTATGAGAAGACTCGCAAGCCATTTTGCTTTCGGGGAACACTCAACTGATGTAACTTGATGCGACTCAGGCCGACCATATACATGTCGATTTCGAGCTTTCCAAGACAAACCTCTCTTTCGCCAATTCCGTGCGTCGAGTCATCCAGGCAGAGGTGCCCACAATCGCCATCGACCTGGTCGAAATCGAGACCAACAGCTCCGTGCTAGCTGACGAGTTCATCGCCCACCGCCTGGGTCTCATCCCGCTTGATTCAAAAGGAGTTGCCGAGCTCAACTACTCACGAGACTGCGACTGCGAGCAGTACTGCGAACAGTGCAGCGTCACTCTCACACTACACGCCAAGTGTACGTCCGACGAGATTATGAAGGTTTATGCGCGCGATCTGGTAGTCGATGGTCGACACGGAAACTCGGTAGGAAGCCCTGTGATAATGGACCCCGAGGGGTATGGCTGCCTGATTGCGAAGCTACGCAAGGATCAGGAGCTGAAAATCAGCTGCATCGCGAAGAAGGGAATTGCAAAGGAGCACGCCAAATGGATGCCCACGTCTGCTGTCGGCTTCGAGTATGATCCTCACAACAAGCTGAACCACATTGATTGGTGGTTCGAGAACGACACAGATCCAGCCGTTGAATGGTAAGCATGCTAGTCAGTCTTTAGATGATACAAGACTAACATAGCAATCCCAGGCCCAAGAGCAAATACGCTCAGTGGGAGGACCCTCCTCAGGAGGGCGAGCCTTTCGATTACGATGCTGTACCCAACAGGTTCTACTTCGAGGTCGAGTCATCAGGGAGCATGGGACCTGATCAGATTGTGCGGGAAGGTATTAGAGTTTTGCAGCAAAAGATCGGCGGTCTGCTGAAGGGACTAGACCCCAGAAAGTACGGCGGCGACGAGGCCGACTTTGACGGTCCCCGAAGCCCAGACATGAACATGGAAGGGGGAACCACACCGTGGCAGGATGGAGGCTACACTACACCATATGGTGGTGGTGGCCAGACGGCGTACGGAGGCGGCGGTATGACAGCCTACGGAACAACACCGTACGGAGGATCTTCTTGGCAGTAAGGGCGAGAGGCGTTTCACGGGTAAAGTCACTTCGTAATCAAAGACGGTTTGGCGGTCTCAAAGATCAATCAGGTTTGCAACAATATCAAAACAACTCGGCATAGCACAATCATAGAATGGATTAATTTCAGGAGCAAGAATCTCATGATGCACCCCGTTCTCGTCTTTTGTGTAAGCAGGAAATGCTAGCCTGTCCACCTTATCCCCTTCTATGTATTGAGTTGCATGACATACAAAACAGTTTCTCTCGTAAGAAATGCTATCGGGAAATCTCGAATTCTAAAGCAGAAATGGCATAGTCACCGCTACTGGGTGACAAAATGACAAAAACACAACGCCGAGATATGCCCATCTTCTCCGTGGTCTATAATGTCGTCTATAGGTTCGCGTCTAAGCCTTGTATCTTGCGGTATGCCTTGCGGTGCATTTCTAGGAAGACAAATGTACAGATGGTTTGACTAGCTAATGTTAGTTGAAAAGAAGTTTGAGTCCAAGAGGTTAACCTACGGTCCAAGTCTGAGGAAACTGGGAACCCAGCCCTTGAACATCCACATAAGGCCATCAGTTCGGTGAATGTCACGAATCAAGTGAAGAACTCCGTGGTCATGCGTTGAAGACATAACACGAGTCTTGATAACATCAACAGGACTTGTGATGGTAGCAGCAACAAACCCGGCAATGAAGGAAGCGGTAAAGTGAGTCTTGAGGTTATCCTCCATGGGCGTGTACTTGAGCAGCAGACTCTTTGAAATATCATAACTGGCGAGTTGGCCGGCTGTCATGAACATGGCACGACTGCTGTTAGGTAACCAGCCACGGAACATACTCTTGGGTCCTTCTTCACGAGCCATACGAACCATTCCGTCGAAAGCATGGCGGTAGTTTCGACGCTCGGCCTGGGGAAGCGCAGCGTCATGCTGCATACGCACATTGAGTACATCGGCAAAGTTTCCAGCAATACCGCCCACGAAACCAGAACCAGCGGCAAGGCCAACGAGAGTCGCAAACGATGGGTCGCGGCCTTCGTTGCGGCGTGTAATGCGCGTCTTGAGCTCTTCGTAGACGCCGAATCGAACGGTGGAATACGACATCTGGCGCAGTAGCGAGGCTGAGATACCACTGTAGAGACCGAGGGGCCCGTCATTGCGGAGGATGTGGACGAATGTGCCAACCATGTTCTTGGGCGCATTGCCAGTGCGCATTTGGAGACGAACCTAAAAGAGGGTGTGAGGAGTTGCTATACGCTGAGCAGGAGTTATCAAGCTTTACCTTGACTATCAGGGACTCAATGTCAGCTCATGTTGATCGTCATGATAAGACAAGCGCAGCGCATTCACAACATACCTAGATCCAAAGGATGGGTTACGCAGGCAGCCATACTGCTGGCACTTCCTCCGAACCAAAAAGGATATCTTATCGTCGCCTTCTTCGCATCAGCCGTCGCCTTTGCAGGCGTTGTCGTCGCCGTGGTTTTGCTCATGGTTTCTTGAGCGGTGGCCATGACGTGCTGGGACTTGATTTCAAAGGTCAAGTCCGATCTAAGCTTTGACGGGGGAGGGGAGCGAATTTTTTAAACTTGGACTATCTAAAGTTAAGCTCTTGGATCAACGCCGATCGACTGCAGGTGCCATAGTACGGTGATTGACGGTCAAGATTATAATAAAATGTGGGAACAAGAGTCTTAAATATGATCAAGGATAAGACGGCGCAAAAAAAAAAAAAAAAGTTCGGTTACTCTGACAGCAAGGGTAGGTATGTGTGTACTTTGTACTACTCTTCAACTCCGTGATCCTCAGCCATCTCTACTTCTCATTGCTGCGAAACCTATCAATTGGCCCGGTGTTTAGCTGTTGTAGCCGCAGTATCGGAGCGGTATCGGCTGTCAAGTTACCGAGCGCAGGGGATACAATATCGTGGAGTTCTGCTTTGCACTAGCTAGCAGCTGAGCTGAGACTTTGGAGAAGTTGGAGTCGCGTCTGGGTCGCTTCCCATGTGAATTATATCCGGAGCAGCGGTAAGGCCGAGCCCCGAACTTTTTTGCAGTTTTGGTGACTGTGTAACTTCTCGTAGAACCAACAGTCTTTCAGCTCCTCAAGACCTGCTCAACTAGCCATTGGCGTCTTTTGCGTGGTCCAGCCGACCTGTAATGTAATTGTCGAGCTTCACAAGTTTTCAAAAATGAAAGTCTACGTCCAGGGCATGCGTTGCCTAAGGGCTTCTACCCCACGAATCGTACAGCTCCCCAGGAGCTCTGTACTGCTACGAACAGCTTGCGCTGCGAGAGCCTACTCGTCGGGTCGGTCTTTTTTTCAGTCAATCACTCGCATGGATGTCTCGCTGACTGGCTTGACCGTGTTGCAGTACCCCCGACGAGATCTTCAGGTTCCGTGACTATCCGTGGACAAACTATAAAGACTGACCCGGATTGGTTCAACGTGCCCAACAATGTTCTCGAGGCCACGACGAGGAAGCTACACCTACTAAAAGACCACCCAGTGTCTATCACTCGCCAGATAATTCAATCCAACTTCCCTGAGCCAACCTTTAAATACCACAATGAGTTCAGTCCCGTTGTATCAACGAAGCAGAACTTCGACTCGCTGGGATTCCCTGTAAACCACCCGGGCCGGGCCCTGTCAGACACATATTATCTCAACAGCGAAACACTCCTGCGAACACATACAAGCGCCCACCAGGCCGATACTTTCCGTGGCAACGAAAGCGCTGGCTACCTTGTCTCGGCCGATGTGTACAGGCGAGATGCCATTGACCGAAGCCACTACCCCGTTTTCCACCAAATGGAGGGTGCCATGTCTTGGGATCGTACTAAGGTCCCAAATGGCGATGTCGCAGCGGCTGTGTGGAAGGACTTTGAGAAGCTGCCCGTTCATGGAGTAAAGGTGGATGACCCTAACCCTGCTATGCACCCTGAGCGCAATCCTCTCCAAGATGCGCACCATACAGCTGCTGAGGCCGAAGCTATTGGCGCGCATCTCAAGAGGTCATTGGAAAATATGGTCGTCGACATCTTCTCTCGAGCCAAGGCCACTGCGCTCAAGGAGGATCCCAATTTTGTGGATGAGCCGCTCCAGATGAGATGGGTTGAGGCTTACTTCCCCTTCACCAGTCCCTCTTGGGAGCTGGAAGTTTACTATGCTGGAGACTGGCTTGAAGTGCTAGGATGCGGTGTCGTCAAGCAAGATATATACATCAATGCTGGCGTACCGAACCAACTGGGCTGGGCGTTTGGAATCGGTATTGACCGCATTGCAATGTTGCTGTTCAAGATCCCAGATATTCGCCTATTCTGGTCAAAGGATAAACGCTTCCTGTCACAGTTCGAGGGTGTCACCGACAACTTGGACAACCTCAAGCGGTTTGTTCCATTTTCCAAATACCCTCCCTGCCCCAAGGATGTGTCTTTCTGGCTTAGCTCAACGACAGCAGCGGGTGGCAACACCAAGGGATCATTTCACGAAAACGATGTGATGGAAATCGTCCGCAACGTGGCAGGTGACGTGGTTGAGGATGTTCGGCTAATTGACGAGTTCACTCATCCCAAAACGGGACGCAAGAGCATGGCGTATCGCATTGTATACCGTAGTCTGGAGCGGACTCTGACTAACGATGAGGCTGTGGCTTTCCACGAGGATGTTCGTCAAGCTCTGGTCAAGGAGCTGGGTGTTGAGCTTCGATAGACTAAGCTCAAAGTGAGTGTAGATCAGTCAGGCTGATCCAGTGCGTAGAGCTCACGATCAGCTTAACATGGTAGTTCGGACCTAGACCCTCGACGAGACTTGAGGCTGTATAATTCATTGATGTATACTAGTCGTGTTGCATAGTGTCTCAAATGCAAGACTCGGCATGAAGAGCTTGTTGCTCATGGGCTGAGCTCTCTGACGTACTAAGTCGAATCACATTACCTATGGCTGTACGGCTCGCAAGCAAGTTGCGGTAGTGTAAGAGAGCTGCTGCGCCATCAGTCAAATGATAGCCTCGATTTCCGCAATGGAGCATGAAAAAATGCCAATAGCTAAGCCACATGCCATCATGCTGAGAACCATTCAATGGCGTTGCGCAAGTGACGTTGTTCTCGATCTGAGCCACATTTGGCCCTTGCATTAAAGTGAGCTGCCTCCCGATGGGGCGGTAGAGATGAGACGAGGCAGGCTAAAGGGCAGGGGTGATAGTGGCGCGTGCGTTGTGGCGTCGAGTCGATACGTGGCGTCAGCTTCTTGTCATTAGGTATTTTGTTGAATGGCGGTTTTGGCATACAGAGCGTCGTCCTCGGAAAGAGAACATACTGCCGCTATGTTACAGACTAAAGTAGGGATTTTGCATGATTGCTAATTGGTATCGGATATACGGTTATACTCTGCCTAGAATAAGCATATGGAATGATGCACTTTTCGTCTGCTGCGATACTACCTAAGTACTAAGGTACTTATCTATCAAATAACATGTTAAACACCAACGTTCATACATATCAAGAAATAAGGGTAACCTGAACGCCAGATCCCAAACATTAAAAGATAATTTATTAAGTATGTGAGATAACAGATAACACATTGAATATTGTCTAAAGTACTTTGCAGTGTCAAAGCTATTGGCTTCCGCATCGGGAAGGTATAGCATGACTGTTTCGACTCTAGTTGGTTGGTGTTCTATCTTGCAGGGACTTTATTTTCTGTATGTCACTACTAAAGACAGGGGATGTGTGTAAAGCTTGGCAACGCTGCGCCGCTGGGTCGATTAGGGTAGGTACATTGACATGATCGAGGATATTCTGAATGAATGGTGAAACATTGCAGTGTTGGCTTGAGGCGCATAGGGATTATTTCTTTATAGGCAAATCTCTCGGCCTGAGTAGCAGGTCTCGCGACTCAACGTCTGAGTCTGACAAGTTGCCTCTTTCGCCTGTACCAAGATGTGGATAATCGCAGAGTTGGCAAAAGTGACGACATTGACGATAGTTACGAAGGATAGCTGTGGCCAAGGCTATACTCACAAGCACAAGGACCCGCTCGGTAAAGAATACTCCATATTCCGAAGCTGGGGACTATCGTTAGTCTATCGGCTTCGGGAAGACCCAATCCCTAATGCTACTCTCCTAGTTTGGTCTAGTACAAGAGCGGGTGTCTACCACAATCTCTCTAAAGAGGATACGGATGTATAGCCACTGAACAGAAGCTGAAGTAAAGAGATTGAAGGCTTAGAAACTGGCACGGACACCGGATAAGCTTAGGACATCACAGGACAACAAAACGCAGCCTAGGCTAAGTATGTATTCGGGAGTCTCGGACGGAGAAGGACTAAGCTTGTTCGGAGGCGGTAGGATGGGAATGTTTTGTTATTGTTTCTCTCGTCTCCTCTTGCACAGCCCCCTTCGGAGTTTAGAGAGAGTATATGAGTTGTGACTGGCTGCGCCTGATTTGCAGTTGTGGAGGATCCTTGTGCCTAGGTAGGAACCCTGGGAGTCTGTCTATCTACACGGCTGGGATCGATAGTATTCTTAGTAGAGTTGTGCCAACTGTCGTTTATTCTGACTAGAAAGAAGTTGCGTCAAAGTGCAATACGTGTTAGACACGAACAACAAGACTGAGTGAGTCCTTTCGAAAAACCATGCAATCTCTTTGATAGCAAAAGTCTATGGACGTTGATACATTGCATTAGTGCCATGCAACTTCACAGGGGTGTGTGTGTCAAACTCCAATAAGAGATTGGTTCTTGATGGACGATCCATGAGCGGTAAAACAGTAGATGGCTTGAATCGGGTTTGAAGATGAGATTTTGAGACATGCCAAATTTGATGAACCAAGGCTGTGTGTGTGATGCCACAGCATGACAAGTCAGGGTTGATACTTTGTCCGTATTGCCTCCAAAATACCACTTGATAGAGTTTATTTAGCCAAGGTACACCATCTTGGTAGTAGTCGAGAACTGTTCCTGGCATGACAAACTATAATACTATGGAGACAGAACATGAGTCGAGAACGACATTGGCATTTTGAGCCCCTTAGATTATCAAACACAGCCCTCCTAAATCTCCTCAACAGAAAATCTAGTGAGGGATCGTAAAGCAGTAAGAAGAAAGAGTAGGAAAAAAGCTTAACGTTCTGGCCCCGGATCAAGGCCCCAAGGAATCGCCATCGCCATATCCGTGTAGGGAGGTTTCCAATCGACACATGACGTCTCATTCGTTGACGAAACAAAAGAATGGGGACCTTGCAGGTGCACTGCCCCGGGCCTCCAAGAACAGTGGAGTAAGGCCCCCTGTAGTCTACGCACCGCTAGCCCTGTTTGGGGCCCGCTATGCTCTGTACGTGGCCACTGGATCGTTGTGCACCAGTCCATGGATAGCAGGGAAAGTCCCCAGCCGCCGAGAGGCTTAGTAGTAGTCGAGTCGTCGTCGTGTTGTAGCGCTTGGAGAATATGATGGAAATACGTCTAGTACATAATAGCCACCCAGTTCGCACATTTTGTTTCTATCATCTCAACACACTCAGACACGAATAGCAAGAAGCAAACAGTTGTACAGTTTCCTTACAAACAACATCATAAACAACAAAAGATCGACAGGATCACCCGGCAGATCCTACACTTTTCATAATATCTACACTACCTACCTACCTACCTACTTTTAGAGCCAACCAACAACTGCTGCTCTGTTCACTTCCCATTATTCTACAATCACAACCACATTCAAAATGGAGACCTCGCCGCAACACTCGCGATCTGCCTCTTCCGCCTCGCGCCGGTCAAACCGTTCAAACCTCTCTCTCGACCTATCCAACCTTCCAGCCATGACCCCGCCTACGCCTCCCTCAAACACTCTTCTCTTCACCAACCTCACCGACCCGGCCATCTTCCTCCCCGAGAACCTTGAAGTCATCCGCGACCTCATCACTCACTCCGCTCCTATCCACGCCTTTGCGCCCCTAAAATCCTTCCGTCGCATTGTCGTCTCCTTCTTCGATGAGCAGGCCGCCATCGCTGTCCGCCAAGTCTGGGATAACGAGGCCATCATGGGTCAGCAGTGCCGTGTCTACTTTGGCATGCCCACTCCTGTCGACAAGCGCGACGAGCATCTCGCCCTTCCTGATGCTGGCAAGCTCTTCTTCATCTCACCCCCACCTAGCCCTCCCCACGGTTGGGAGATGCGCATGGAGGATGCGCCCAACAAGTTGGTTCACGCTGAGGATCTCGCCGATGCGCTCGCTAAGCTGCACCACCGCCCCGGGCCTATGGACGAGGACCAAAACTCGCCTGTGACTCCCCACGACTCTGCTTTACCAGGTCGCACACGTTCTCGCTCTTCCACTCTGATCTACAAGCCTGAAGAGAAGAGTAGCATGCCCGCTGTTATTGTCGATGACATGACAGATGAGCCTATCGAGTACAGCCCCGTTGAGCAGTCAAAGCCCATCATGGCGCATACTGCTCGACCTCCTGTCGAGCTGATGCATCACGCATAAGCTGGGCATATTCATCAATGAACATCGTTGCTTTTTCTTTGGCGTTCAAGGGCACACACGGTGATTAGGGGTTTGATGATGGCATGATTGAGCTATCTATCTACCTAGGTTTACAATGGAGCATTTCATCCTCTTAAGCATGGACACTACAGGAGTTGGTAAAATACATCTTTCATCGGTTTATTATTATGGAAACAAATGGAGGCAAATGTGCCACATACAAGGTATTTGCCCAGCTGGCACAGTTGTATACTATAGCTAGTTTATTAATACCAGTTCTGAACACAGAATTGCACCATAACACATCCCACTTGATGATTTCCCATTATGCCTTGAATGAACTACTTTGTAAACGGAATCTCGAGTCAAGCCATCGACATCCAATACTAACCAGCTCAGACGAGGCTTTGCTGTGCCAAGACAGCCGACAGCAGATGGCGCGGTACACTTGATACGCCTACGAATCTGATGAGGGTCACCGCCGCCATGGCCCCAGCAACTGACCCAACTATAAGCACTGCCTTCTTCAAGGTGATCGACAGTTTCGATCTATCATCCGAGCCCGACAGTTTCGCCTCCTGTTCCGCACCTGTGCCCAGATCTGTGAGCATGCCGATGCGTGGCAGATACTGGAAATCAAATATGCTTGATTTATCAAGACCGCCCGCTTTTGTGTTGTGAATCATAAAATTGGCAAAGTGTTTGAACTTCTGTTAAATGTATTAGTCGGATACTCTAGCTCTGATTGCATTGGGAATAGGGCTGGGTGAGCACAACACCAAGGTGGGCTCACTGATCAGTGAATTAGAATGTATACATACTCGTTCTCGCTCTTTTTGCATATGAGTCGGCAGCCAGGGATAGGTGTAACTCAGGAAGAAGAAGAAAGCACACTGAAGCCACACAATAGCACGGAAGCGCCAGCTTGGCTTTTCAATTCCAAGCGCACTAGCTAGTTGGTCCCCATTGAGCATATATGCATTAGCTGCAAGAATCTCTCGGGGCAGACGCAGTGGCGGGGCTCGAGCTTCTGCTGTAAGAATATTGTTTGCGAGTATCCGCGAGTTTGCTGACGGGGCCACCTCAGATACTGCGATGGACTCCCAAAGAGCCTTGGCTTGTTCTGGCGTGGCCATCCAGTCCGTTGGTGTTCCTAGAAGATACCCGACATAGCGCCATAAAGCGAAGTAATCGGCGGTTTGTTGGTGATCCAGATGAACCCCTTGTCGAGGAAGAGAAACAAAGACGATAGCTACTGAGTACACTGCAATAGTGCCTATTGAGTGTAAGTCGTTGATCGGCACTCCCCACTTCTCCATGTCAAAGTATCCTGGATTCTCTTGCTCGAGTTGCATGAGTCGTCTTCTGACTGAGGCGTGCAAGAGCCTCACTCGTACTGACGATATGTATCCCTTTCCGCCTGGCTTTATCGAGTCAATGTCTTCTACAACTTCCATGAAATGCTGTAGAGTTTCTAGTAGACGGCGTCTAGTGACGTTAACACCGAAACCTCCGGTTCGAGAAAGAGTCTCGACGACTCGGTATGCAGCCATTCCGCCCAACAGTGACTGATACAAGAGCTTTTAGAGTGTTAGTAACAAGGTCTGTTATCAAAAAGAAGAAATGGTCATAACTGACCCCAAAGGAAATCTGGCAGCTAAACTGATACACCACCTGCTGCCCACGCTCAATCTGCTCCCAGTCTACCCATTCGGGGACTGTAGAGGCTTCTTTCCATAGCTGACCCAGGGTTTCATCTGAACTAGCATGTTTCTTCAAAAGCTCGTAAAGGTCTCTTTGTCCAGGGCCTGAGCCATGGGGACACTTCCACCCTTTGGATCTAGGTGGGGAGAAGTGGTCAAGACGATCCAAGGCATCTGTAGCTAGCTTATCATATGAAAACAGCAGGTGGTTGATCTCTGGCCCAGTTTGATGATTGCGAGTCCAGTTGAACCTGTGGCCCCAGACGTTTCTCGCGTCGACAAAGTCCTGGGAATAGTAATGATCCATTATATTGATATGAGTGCATCAAGCAAAAGCAAGGAACGACCTCCGCAACAATGGGACGAGCCAGTTCTTAAGAACAAGAGTCTCTTCTACAAGTAACTTTTGAAGACTGATGACGAGCATGATCTGATACATGACGACGGAGACTTGTTGGTAGTCAATACTGTAGGCAATCCAACTCCTAGACAAATAGTGGCACAGCATTATGAACTCTTCCCTGTCACTTGAATTGGCATGTTGTTGGTGCACGAAGAAGCGGAACAAAGAACCCGACAAGCCATCACGATCAGTTTAAGAAACTGCAGCCAGTACCACTCACACACGGATAAGTTTCAATGAAAGAATTTGTGAGGGTTGTCAAACGAAGACTAGAGGTAGCGGGGAGGATCATGGAGCACCTATCATGACAACTGTCGAGTCTTGCACATCCATTACACCCCACCTTGGCTTAAACACCAAGCAGGTATGTATGTTTTACTGACATGAGTCAAAAGGAAGAATCCCATGGATCGTGATGAGAAACTAGTACCTGGACGATCAACTCCCCAAGGGTGGTCACTAGCCACTTACCTCTTCTGTCATCCCGCTGATTAGCGAACTGGGTAGACTCTTCTGAACCAATACCACTAACAAACGCCCGACATGCCAACTTGGCACTTCTAGTTTACCAGAGAAGGTATCACAGAGGTCGGGGAAACTATATAGGACTTGCACATGGCGTACAAGCCTGCCCTCTAACAGATGTCCAATGACTTGTAGTTCGAAGTGGCGATACTTGGTCGTTGCAGACTAGTAGAGCACTAACAAGACAATTCTACAATCTCTCGAAGTTAGCGTGTCCGGAGTAGATCTCCGAGTTGCGTGAAGGATCGATGACCACGAGATTGGAAAGAATCCGGCTATATCAACAGTGACGAGTTGCGCTTGTTAGAGCTGGAATTTTGGACTAGTCTAGTGTTCTGACAATACTAACACATGAATGGCTTTGTTTCTAAAAGAGGATGACGACTATGGTTGCTGAATCACATATAATTCGAGATGAATGACAGCTGTAACTTAGTAGTATATCTGTATTCTATATGATACTTACCTGGTACAGTAGAGACTTAGGTGGTCTTTGAAGACGATGACTGAGCACCGTTGATTGGGTTTTCTGTTGGTGAACAGTGAACAGACATTAAAGAATTGGTCATCACAAAATATTGATTAAGCCTCTCACGATACACGCATTGACCACTGGCCATAAGGAAATTGCTATTGTCTTACACACAAAGTCGATTGTATCAGCTCATTGATAACCAATTATAACTTATTTTGCTGGAGTATCATGCCTTTACTGCCGGTACCGGGTAGCTGGTAAAACACTACAAAGCGGTTCAATGAAAATCCGGACAATCTCCGATTTTCACGGCCCCACCTTCGGACCCTTGATCCATCATGGAAAGCCTCTTTTGCCTGTGGCTCATTTTTGGTTCAACTTTTCTTAATTGTCATTTGTTCTCTTGATCTGCGGCTGCTGGTTCAACTTGCCATGATGAGTTGCACATGTAGAGCCACACCTTTGAAAATATTCGTCCAGGGACTATCCCAAGTTCACAGACTTGAGGCTTCACCCTCGCTTGTTCGCCTTCCAATCCGTACCCAACCGACACTTCAACAGAACAATTTCGCCTTTGCACGACAGGCTCGATCTCTACACTTTTCGAAAAATCTAAGCCAAGATGCTGCCGGTGCAACAGCTGATAAGGAAACCGAGGCGGCGGACGAAAATTCTTCCAAAGATATGAATGAGACAACCCAAGTGAGAGAAGAACAATTTATCGCCACGGTCGAGGCTCCGGATACTTGGAAAGCCATACCGAGCATCAGTGAAAAGGCACCAAAGCGAAGACAGGAAAAATCGGAAAGAAAAGGACGAACGGTATATAGCCGCGGAGAGAAGAATTTTAATGCTTCAGGTACTCCCGGCGCATTCGACAAAGCGGCAGAACCCAAGAAACCACGTATCAAAGGCCCTTCTTCCAATCAACCACAATCTGGGGCAGCCTACTGGAAAGCCCAAAAAGCAGCTCTCAAGGAAAAGTTCCCAGAGGGTTGGAGACCACGAAAACGTCTTTCACCCGACGCCCTGGCCGGCATCCGAGCCCTCAACGCTCAGTTCCCCGACGTCTACACAACAGAGGCCCTCGCAGACAAGTTTGAGGTAGCGCCAGAGGCCATTCGCCGCATCTTGAAGAGCAAATGGCAGCCCAACGCCGTAGAGGAGGAATCGCGACAGGAGCGCTGGTTCCGTCGCGGAAAGGATGTTTGGGAGTCGCGAGCTGCTTTGGGTATTAAGCCTCCGCAGAAATGGCGACGCGAGGGCATCGTGCGAGATCCTAGTTACCATGACTGGAAGAAAGAGGCGGTCCAGAGGAACAAGAATCTGGCTGAAAATGACGATTGGGAGATTAAGCGAGGTTATAGTCCTCGGGCCAAGCGCACTTCTGCTCCTGAGGGCACTTACACACCGCGGGTCGCACGAGAGAGAAAAGGCACTTATACCCCCAGATCCAAGGGTACTTATAGTCCCCGATCAGGAGGTGGAAATGCTTAAAATTGCCAATGTACGATGAGCATGATGACGATGTTTGCATATAGACCGGCGTCGGTGGGCTGTACCATAGTTGTAAACTTTCTCTACTATTCAAATGTAACACGATGGGTTTGAGCCAAGCCTCTAGGGGTATTTCCGTTGTAGACTTCAAGAAGTGCCTCGATTGAGCTTCAGACGAATTTCTAGATCCTATAAACAAATCCGAAACGTCTTGGCCAGTCTAAAATCACGTCCGAGGTATTTCTACCAATAGTCTGGTTCATCACCTGTTGTCGAATCTACCCCTTTGTCAAAAGAGGCTCTGGACTTGACGTGGGTTCATGGACAGGGATTTGTTTGGAGGGGGGCGCTTAGAGACGCATATGGTTTCACTGCCACATGCTAGGTAGCTAACGTAGAATTCAACTCTCACCACTCTGGCCTTTTATTTTCCCCCTTCTTCTTAAATATAAAAACTTTGAACTCTTCTTTCATATTCTTTCAATTACTCTACAAAGGCTCAGTTTAATCTCTCTAATTCGTGTCTATCCAGCGATACGACATCCCTCTAATCTCGCATCATGCCCGCTCGATACCCACGGCCTCCGCAGCGCGAATCATGGTTTGCGCCGCTATCCATTGACCTCGTCCTCAAGGTCCTCAACACGACTCTTCTGCATCCTTTCGTCTGCTGGATTATTCCATTGTGCTTTCGCGCGCAGACGGTGAAATGGGAGGCCCCACCTATGGTGGCCGCCATTGCGTGGGCTACTATAATCACACTTTTCTGGATGGCCAATGTGATCAACCAGCGCATCGCTCATGGCATCCCACGTGAGGTGGATCTGAGTGAGGAGGTTATCGTCATCACTGGAGGTGCCAGCGGGCTGGGTCTGCTCATTGCCGAGGTGTATGGTATGCGCGGCGCGACAGTGGCGGTGTTGGACGTGAATGAGATGGAGAACACAGAGTCGAGAGGTGTTACGTACTACAAGTGTGATGTTGGTGATAAGGAGCAGGTCGCCAAAGTTGCGCTCCAGATCGAGAAGGACGTAAGTTGGCAGGTTCATCAAGACGTCGGAATCGTTGCTAACACATATCTCAGCTGGGTACGCCGACTGTGCTTATCAACAACGCTGCTATTGTCATTGGCAAGACCCTCTTGGATCTCTCCATGGACGAAATCGACAAGAGTCTCACAACAAATCTTCTCGGACCATTTTACTGCCTAAAGACATTCCTACCTGCTATAATCCGCGGTGGAAACGGCGGTACTATCGTCAACGTCTCCTCAGTCATTGGAACTGTCGGCGCTGCACAACTAACCGACTACGCCGCCGCAAAGGCCGGTCTCACAGCTCTGCACCGCTCTCTGACGGCTGAGCTGCGCGAAAGCCACCCCGAAATTCGAACAGTGCTTGTGACTCCTGGCCAAGTGAGCACGCCGCTATTCTATGGGGTCCAGACACCCAACTCTTTTATTGCGCCCGTTGTTGAGCCTGTGGACGTCACAAAGGAGATCGTCGCGGCCATTGATAGCGGAAAGGGGGCTACCGTTGCAATGCCTTTGTATGCTCGATGGGTAGACTGGCTTAATGTGCTACCAGTTGGAGTGCAGACTATAGCGCGCTGGGCGGCAGGCGTGGATCGGGGAATGAAGACATTTGTCGGGAGACAGGGACAAAAGCTGGAGTGAACTTGATGCCGGCGTCCGGTTAAAGATGACAATGGGAACTGAAATAAGATAGAAATGATAATGTGGTATTAGATGGCGTGTATTTATTGGAGCATTAATAGCAGGTCAACAGGCGGTGACTGGCTACAAGTAATGATTACAAGTTCACTCGTAAACAACACATATGACTCGACATTCAGAGGGTGACAAGAAACTCGGCTTGTCTAGATGTAGAGCCCGTATAAGAGCGTTAGCTATATTCTCCTCTCCTCCTGAGGACGTACACTATGGTAGGTACAAATACGATGTATTTATACGTTTCATTGGCGCATAATTAAGTTTGACATGTCTTGTGCAGCTCTTCAGTCGTGCTACCTGAGAAAACCATATCCCAGGTCACATGCAACATGTGTGGAAGGATAACTACGCAATAGGCTGCACAGTTCGGAGTTCGCATATGCTATACCTGACTGGACAGGAATATGACCAGGAGTAGGAAACCACCCAGGGTTGGGAGGATGGAATAGGATATGTGCAGCTCTGCGGGCGCTATCTAACAGCCAAATGGCTGTTGGCCGTGCCATGTCTCTCAGCGTTGCCAGCAAAGGGTTGGAATGGAAGGGTGAACGAGTCTACGGCAAGGTGTTGGTTGTACCAGGACACATGCTTGTCGCCTTGACTTACAAAGACACGACGTTGTGATGATTGTCTTAGAGTCCGGGGGACTTTGTTGCCACAGCCAGATGAGATTGTTGACATTACGCCCGTTGTTTGGTGAGTTGTCATGTCAAGCCGTCTGAGGTTTCATGGAATGACCCGAGAGTCTGGAAAGTTTAGCTGGTTCCAATTCTCGAAGCATGTAACTAACGAGTAACCTACCTACCTAATACCTAAGCTAAGCGTAAATTTGCTGTTTCTGATGAGAGTTTGTAGGCTACCCAAGCTAGAACATGAAAGGCACCTCTTGGTTGGAGGTTGGAAGCTACGATGGGGAAGGTGGGGACCCGAACCCCTTGTTTGGCGGGGGAAACAGCGACCCGACCCCAGAACGTCATGTCACTTCCATGCTGTTACCCTTCTCTCATTGTTCCTACGCCCGCTGAGCTGCAATGAATGAAGGAATTCGTAAATCCGCCAACGTCCAACATCCACTTGAATGCTTTTGTTGACCGACGACGATGCCGCTTTGAGCGCCTGAGTGAGGATCCGGGCCCATTCCTCCAAGAATGTACTTCAGGGTGATTTGACAATTTGCCCACGACTACATAAATGGCACATCAAAGACGTTGCTGACTTGCTGGCTGCAATAGGAAGAATTGTGAATAGCTTTCAATCGATGCAACATGAGCACGCGACATTTAAACATAAGCGACCCTCTTCTACTTCTGCACGATTAATTATAAATCGAGGCCGGCCTCGGTACCGATGACCCGTTGCAATCCATCTGTACGCCCGCTGATGCCGTTACGCCCGCTATTGGACCGACTGTAGTACCAACAGATCAGAGTCCAGAGTGCTCACGAACTGATTTATAATTCATCATCAATCGAGTCAACTCGAAATGGATGAAGAGGCAAGACGCAAGCAATACAGCCACCTGTACTCCCATTTCTACCACACCAAAAGCCAAGTTGAATTCATCTCAAGTCGATCTTGAACAGAGCCCGAGCAAGCGGCAGGCCTTATCTGCGCCCGTCCTTCAGGGCCCCTCCCCACCAATCACGCTGCCATCACATCCTGCACCAGCCCGCAGCCACGAGCCGACAATCCCACTTTGCTGCAGAGATAAGCGTTCTTGGGGGTTACCACGCCCTTTTTTACTGCTACTCTACCTTACTTTATTCGCTTGCTACTGCAACTGCATTTATCATCGCAACTCTACCTCTGCTTTCGCCCTCAGCGCACAACTTCTTGACCCTCTCCAATCCTGCCAGTTTTGTTCTGGACTTAGTCTAGCCATGCTATGCCACGAATCATGAAGCGAGCCCTGATCCTTGGACATCCATCCTCTTTCCCACATACATTACATTGAACTGAACTTAATCATATGAAACTACTCATGTCCCCTGTTCCCGAGCTGTCAACTGCCTCGCTAAACCCTTTGACTTCCCGTCCGTGGACATTGCAACCTAAGACTTGAACTCGACTCAACCCCAGCTTGGCTTTACTTGAGCTTTGGCCACTGAGACATACGCCTGGCCGTGTCTCAGAGTAGCTTCGACCTCAACTACATATAACTCTGCGCCCAAACTCTGTTTTCACGGCTACAGATGCAGGTCTAAACCGCGACCATCGCACCGAAAGGGGCTTTCTTCTATTCACAATCTGAAACCAAGTGAGCCGAATTGACAATGGGACAGTGGTGGGTTGATTCCCGCATCGAAGCCACCGTCACTCGGTCCTATGTCGTCAGTCAACTTCTTCCTGATGAGGTTGAGCGCTTGGATCGTCCCGTTGCCTTTGGTGGTGAGGATCTAACTGAGCGCACGTATTGGGAAAGCATCCGGAATGATGCGCCCCGCCTGTTTCTCATCCTTGTCGATCTTGGTGTTCCTGATCAGATCTTCGGTGTTGTTGACGATGGTTGGGACGATGCTGAGCTTCCGATTGCCCTTGAAGACGTGGACCGGCTGCTATTGACCGCCACCCGTGACGAAAAGGTCGAGAAGAAGTTTTATCAGCGCCAATTCCACTTCCTCTTGAAGCCTCTGCAGCGTGGGAATCATGTAGCATATAAGGACAATGAGGTAGTGCCGCTAGACGTCGTTGAAAAACCTTCACTGCCCACGCACAAGTCAAACGGGCATGACAAGGTCAGACTCCCCAATGTTCCAGGGGAAACCTTCTCTAGACGACGGTATGTGCTTGGCAATGGGCCTGGAGCTATTCCGATGCAGGACTTCCTTGACGCGGTACATGGAATCAAGGGTCTGCAAAACGAACACATGATCTCGTACTGGGCATCTTATACACAACACGGATATGGATACGTTCTCTTTACGCCGTCGAGCGACTTCACCCTGAAGTCGTTTCTAGCGACAACGCCCTCACAATTCAAGAATCTCGCCAAAGCTCGTCGGAGAGAGCTCATCATGAATTGGATACTTTGTCTCGTCGATACGCTCTGCGACTTTCACAGCAAGAACCAGTCCCACGGATACATCAAACCTTCAACCATCTTCTTCACAAACCAAAACCACGTTTTCTTTTCCGATTCGACTCGACTCACACCTGACAACGTGATTCTCCACACTGATAAATCGTCATTCGACCGCGAACGGTACGACTATGCAGCACCAGAGTTATGGTCTCGACCTACCGGGGCAACAAGCCCGTCAAACAGATACCCGTCGTCGGATGAGAGCCATTTCGGAATGATACAGACATACGACCCGAATGGCTCACCAAATACCATGTTCATTACCCCAAGCCCTCAATTTAGCGGCCAACAAGCCGACATCTTCTCAGTTGGCTGCATTATATTGGAATTGCTGTCATATTTAGTCAAAAGAACATCGAGTAAGTTTGCGAGCTTCCGATCAGCTAAACATAAGACAGCTGGCCGTGGTGGCGCAGTGCTGGATACATCTTTTCATAAGAACCTTGGTCAAGTTGAACTATGGATGTCGGGTCTTGCAAAGGACGCGACGCGAAAGTCTACATCTACCAAGGATGGTGCGAACATCCTTAAAGGTGTCCACCCTATGTTGCATGTCGTGACGGGCATGTTGGCGACGAACCCATATGATCGGCCACCCGCTATCGAAGTACAGCAGCGTGTCTATCAGATTTTAACCGATATTTGCAACATTTCGGAACCACACTGCGTGCATCAATATTCGCAGGATCTTGAAGCATCATTTAGCGGACTGCAGATTCATTCCATGGGCGATGGTACTGTCGGCAGCCTGCCAGGCGGGTCGAATACTACATACGGAACACCAAGGACATATCAACACAGTCGAAATGGCAGCAGCGGGGGGTATTCGCAAGTGAGTCGCACAACAGGTAGTAGCGAGGCCGACATGGAAGCAATACATCAAGTAGGATCAGTTGGCCTACACCAAGTACGAACCCAAAGCTCATGGCCGCGCAACGTGGCATATTCACAATACCCGGGAGTGTCACAATACTCGGCTGGTCAATGGGACAGTCACACTGCATGAGAATGATGAGCATTGCGATGAGCAAGTGGAGTGCAGCCTTTTATTAGGATCGGACGCGAAACATGATGGTTTATTAGGACCTACGGATATCGGTTACATTCTGGACGCACAAGCCGTGCGCATATTTGTGTTTATATTTTTGAGGCAAGGGCAGTCATTTGATAGCCAATATCTAGGGCTGGCGTGCTTACATGAATGGTTTTATTTGTTGAAGCGAGGGCAGGGACAGGATATGAAAAGTAAATGTCAGTTACAGTCAGCTTTGGATGGCACTTTGTGCTTTATGGTACATTGATGGAATCTGTGGGAATTATGTACGATTCATGATTGAATGAAATCTCAAGTTTAATTTCAATTCCGATTACAACATCACTTGCTGGTATAGATACCTATGTGTTGAGTCAATTGCCTCATGTTGGTTGGACGAGTGTTTGAGACATTAGCAAGCGGGATTATGAAACATGGGAAGAAGGATTCGAGTTCTTTACGATCTGACTAATAGGAAACAACAATTAATTACCAGCGTGACAAAGGGATGCAGCCCTGTAATAGAGTAGCGCATGATGCTCTGATAATTACGATAATACTACTCAGTCAAACTCTTACTCATACATACATTGCAAGGCAGAATCGTTTTGGGCCCTACCAAGCTAAGGGATCCTGCAAGGCCGTTTCAAGACATGGATAGGACCCTGAGCAGTCAGCAGTAGAGGAACAAGAACTGACGTTAATAGATGCCAAGACAAATGATGCAAGCCGCGCACTGCACTTTTCTGGCACATTACCAGATCCAGATGAAGATCAACATTATACAACTCTGTTTTTTCCCATTTTCCCCGGTGTATTAGTCAAGCCACTCAATGTATGTAATGTACATGGTAGCCGCGCAGAAAAGAACGGCTCCCTGGATATTCTCGACGAATCGGCGCAATAGTGGAACTCGCCAAAGTTTTTGAGGAGCGTACGTCATGGGTGCCCGGGAATGTGGGGGAAAAGACCGTGGTCCAGATGGAAGAGGAGAACAAGGGAAAAACACATGTTCAGGAGAGGAGAAATGAAAAAGATCTTGGATAAAGGAGAGGAAAGTGCGATTATCGCGGAGACATAGGGAGTCCACTATCAGAGAAACAAGAAAAAGACGATGAGGGCTTTTGTTTTATGTCTTATGTGCTACCTCCATACAATATACTTCGACCCCATCCTTGGCCTCTTGTTGGAACAGTCAGTACCAAACAGATTACTGGACAGTATGCCTAACTGTCGGCCCTCTTCAGGGGCATTGTGGCAAGATCTAGTGCTAGCTAGACCTGATTGTGTCTCAGCATGAGTCAACCGACGAGGCTTTACAGAAAGGAGACCAGAACCATAAGCTTCTTCATTCTAGATCGCGATGGATTGAACGCATGTCACGATGAGGGACAAAAGATGTAAGACAGATGGAGAAATGCCCGAACATTGAGTGTGTCGTCAATACGTATCCAATGCAACTCAGCGTTGCATTGGAGTAACCCCTGCCCTGCTTGAGCCCCTGTAAATTGTAAGCTTTTTGCAGTCACTGCCCATGCAAGGCTACCCGCAGAACCAGAGACAAATGCAGAAGCAGAAGCACACTCAAGTTCATCAAGCTTGAGAAGAGGAGAATGGAGCTCAACAAGATCCGACTAACGAAGGTCTGCGGTTCCCCGACGGAAAAGAACTTTTACTCTTTTTCTTTCTAGGGGGTGGCAAGAACAAAGTTTACAGGTTTCTCCCTCACACCAAAGCGGCTTTCGAAGGGGCTTTTGGGCCAATCGGTGAGTGCTGATTTATCGGGAAGACCTAACCAAGGGCGAGGCAGAGGGGAAAGAGCAAGAGCCTTCTGAAGAAACTTGCCTTGTTATAGCATTCTCCACTCGAGCTAAAGCTGCTGCAATGCAGCGCAGTGGGTGCAGCGCATTTTCAGTGGATGCAGATGCAATTTTGTATCAGTACGTACTGAAGGTGTCCCCCGAATCAAGGAATTGGATCCATCGAGGTAATACCTCGTAGGAAAAGAAAGGTGGGCACTAGCAGGATCGACTCGGATGGACTTGCAGGGGGGTTTTGATAATGAGCTTAAGGGAAGGGACAAGGCAAGACAAGGTCATGTCGATTTGATGAACAGGAGAGGAGCAATAAAGCTTTGAACTTTCCGTTACCAACATCCATGTCTTGAAAAGAAATAAACCACCTAGACCATCCCCCGTCCAAATCCATCTCATCCATCTTCACTTTGCTCGTCAATATCGATCGACCTGCATTCGCTCTTCTTCTCTTATCAGCTCCAAGAAGGAATCAAGTCAAACAACCCCCCACGATTGAGATCACACACACACACCAACAAGCACACCCACCACAGAAAGCATACTTGACGCGTGGCCGACCGGGCCGCTACTGCAAACTTGTACTCGCACCACGTCAATCGTCGTCCTTTTGGCGTGCTATTTACGGCTTTTCCCTTTTTCTGTCTCCTTCTCAGCTTGGGCTCTTGTTGGAGAGGGGTGTGGTACAAACGAAACGAGGCTGCCTCTACCTGAGCCTAAAAGTCGACAGGGACGAAAAACAACAAGAACGCTTAAGCTTAACTACAACTCTACAACCCTCTTTTCTTCTCACTTTTTTTTTCTCACGTTCCCAAAATCCGGTCGCTTCTTTAATTATTTTTTGTGGTATCTCGAGAGGACCAAACCAACTTGGGAGGAAGGGAACATAGAAGAGAAGAAAGTTAATCGTTGGCTGCGTCGATCGATCGTTTGCGACGAGGCTTCGAAAAAAAGGAAAAAACTCTCTTATCGGATTTGCTTTTATACAACGCCATCGGTCACTTTTCTGGAAGAAAGAGAAACGTTTGAGTTTGTTCTCCATCAAGATGCGCTCGCCACTATTCTTCTTGCTCTGCACACTCATGTCTTTGGCAGTCGCTGCTGAAGTGCACATGTCTGGTAACAGAGCGCCCACATCTCAATTCGCAACACATGGTGAGTTTTGACATTCTTTTCGCTCAAAACATTACGAGAACATTCAAGTACTTACAACTACAAGGTGTTGCATCCCAATTACCCTGTCGCGACCAGGCCATCCATACCCAAGACCGAGTCCGCGCTCGACAAGCCGCCCTATCGCAAATGCTCGGCCACAGCGCAAAAGTATCAATCGTCGAGACCGCATCTGTCAACGTTAAAGCACTTGCCAATGGCGGCATGAGCTTCCTCTTCGGCCTGGCGTCGTCGTCCAATGACGTTCTTGACTACATCAACAACGGCACCACTGTATTCTCAAGAAGCATTACTGGCGAGGAAGGCAGCACGGCCTCAGGGCGCAAGCATGTTGCTTATACCAGCATTGCCCTCGTTCTAGTCATGCTATTTTTCGCTGTGTGGATGTAAACGAATTGAGGACAGAAAACTCTTCGACTGACAGTTCCACGACACGATCCTTTCTGCTACTCTTTTTCGCGCGCAACCTTTTATGATACCCCTACCGGATTTGGCGTTTTATCTGGGTCGGCCTTTATTTGCTTTTTGCATCGGTACATACACAATACTTTCTACTTCTCTAAGGGGATGCTGGTTCATAGGTTTTTGGAGAAAACCGTTCCTTGGTGGGGAATAAGCTCGCAGCTGTGCTGCACCTGCATTCGTCAGGATGGATGCACGGATGAACGATTACGGTTTGATAATAATGATGGCTACGTAATGACGTGTTTGGCATATGGGATGGGACGAACAATGCATCAATATTCAATGGTTGGAATATGCTCAATGAACATACTCATAGACATGGACAAGGCCCAAATCGAGTAAGGAGTTACATTCAGTCCTTGATTATTTTGGATAATAGAGTTTTAAGGCCGAGGTCAATTCTCATTGCATACAATATTGATAATACATTCTGAATTAACTCGATCTGGCCATTTCATCTAGCTATGCAAGTCACGATAATAACAGCCACGAGCACGATAAACAAGCTTGGACCGAGGAATGCATGACACGCACTCGACTTGACCACTCCGACTTCTCTAAACTTGATCCCTGTATGGGCCGCCTCGTCGGTCTTATCACCGTGAAACAACCCGGTGATCATCGCTCTTGGCATAGAGTGCTTGCGCAATGATGCCTGTACACTGAGACAGCCATCTGGGCAACATCCTCCACCGAGGTCTCTGCCACACTGCGTCGTGTTGACCGCGCACGCTGCGGGGTGCTCCTCGTCGACGATGCATTCGTCACTCTGAGCGCAGCAGTAAATGCCCGAGGGCGAGAAACGCGTCTGCGTGTGGTGGCAGAGTTTTAGCGGCGGACAGCATATGTCCTAAACTAGTCAGTCTCTACTAGCCTCGAAGCTTGTGTTTGAGGACGAAGATGAAACGTACCGGCCGAGAGAAAGCTTGGCAATCTTGAAGCTGGACACCACGTATCTGTGAGGGCGGGTGGTAAGGTTCTTCTTTTTTGTTCGCCTTGTTGTCATGAGCCGTCTTGAGGAAAACTTGCTCTTGCGCCGAGGCGAGGTTTGGCAGGTTTTCGGACGAGTGCTCCTAGTGCCCGTTTGTAGTCTCGAATACGACTATCACGGCGACTATGACCACGACGATAAAGAAGATGGAAAAGGCAACCATCAAGGCATATCGGAGTCTATGGTCGAGGCGGTGTTCCGATGTACCCCAGGGAGTTCGGGTGTGGGTTTGGCACTGGTTTCTGTCAACCATTAGGAGTGTTGGGTATAGAGATTGAGGTAGATGGTTTCTAGGATACATAGGACGAGGATAGGTTTCATTATGTGATAAATCATGGACGATGATGGGAAGCTTAGTTTGTTGACGGAGTTGCGTAAGTGAATCGTCTCTCCAGGTGCATCGACGCAGAAGACTCCTTCCATAAATTGCAGACGACCTTGGAGTGATGACATACGTATTCAATTATAGCGCCGGCACGAGTCTAGTAACGCAACAAGACAATTTGGGGTTTATGGTCGGTGAAGAGTGCTGACTCATGTAATCGGCTCAATCGAAATAGGCATCTTGTTGCAGTGAGTAGATGGCTATATACCTAAGTTAGCAATGCACTATAGGTACACAGCCATCAAACAGGTAATCTGTGATACGTGAGAGACATTAATGTGATATTGGGCAACTTGGATAATGATCCAGTACATAATCAGACGACTAGAAGAAGAGTCCCCTCATCTTCTTGTCTGAATTGTATATTTGGGTTGAGTAACGCTTGATAGAACGGCCGATAAAATTTTTGTATTGACCAATAACATCCACATATACTTGAAGCAAGTGTATTTTATAGCGAGTCCCAGACCGTGATACTAAGCCATACATACTCTTGATGCGAATGAGCTTTTGGAGGTCAAGCGGGGAAGGTTCTCTGAATTGAATTATATCCACCTTCGGTAACCCTTTGACTTTGAAAGCGAGACAATTGCTTTTCATGTCATTTCCCTCTATTGTGTAGGTAAGATTTGTTAACCATTTATGCATTGTATCCTATTTGACCACCCTCTCTGTAAGTACAATACCTTTAAATGCATTCATATTCTCAACTGGCAATTATCGTGTTTCGTCCATTAGTATATTGTACCTAGCTTCCACTATAGGATATCCCTACTGTCTGTTTAATGGATGCTCAAGATGCCAAGGTTTTTTTTTTTCTGATTAAAAGAGAAGCTGTGATTCGCTGGCAAATTCTGACAAGGCTCTTCTCTACCTAAAAGAGCACTTAAAACTCCACTCTAACTTCTGCACCAATTAAAACAAACAACTAATTCTCATATGCCAGTCCCCAGCCATTGCATCAAGTCGGTCCAGATAATCACCGGTCCCCCGCGATAAAGATCAAGCCTTGGATTGAGACAAGTACTGGCCTGGCTTCAAGGTAGCTTCCAGAGAAAGAAAAAATAACCAAAAGCACAAGAAAAACACACGAATAAGCTCCCGGGGACTCGGCGATACAATCAATCAGCATCAAACTCGACTCGGCTCACGACACTTGTCCCATCCAACCTCGTTCTGTTTTGAAGAGACTTGATCGATTTCTACCGACCCAATTTTCTTCTGTGTATCGATAGAAGAGGGCCATTTCTGAGGGCAAAATCTTTCCAAGATACAACCATCACCCGCCGCCTCAACGACAACGCCGCCGCGCCGAACAGCACCACGCCACGAGCTGACGTGCTAGAGACACGATTGATCTGCCTCCAGGCTTTCTTCCATTGCTTATGCTTTAATAAAGCCGTCATGATGGCTGAGCCTGCCCAGCCTGAGCTCAGCGCGGCCATGTCCCCGACGGGTGCGTAGAAAGCCTCCTGCCAGACTTGGACGGGACAATCTTTGCTTTGCCAAACTAAACCCAAACAAAACATGCAATGCTGACTGCCGTGACCGTAGGGATCAAGCAAGAGCCCAGCCATGAGGCTGATATCCTCGAGGGTCTTGATCTTGACATTGAATCCATCATGCAAGCCGCGACCAAGCGGCCCTTTGAAGACCATTCTAACGACGACGACCCGAACAAGCGAGTCAAGTCTGAAGCCGAACCTGTCCAACAAAACACGCTCGAACTCGACCAAGGCGCCGAAGAATCGCTAGAAGATGGTCTTGCGCTTCTTGTGCATAATGCGCTCAACAATGCCAACGACTTCATGTTCGATCCTACGAGCGATCAGATGGACATTGATGGCATTACCGATCACTCGCTCCCACCGCCTCCTCCGCCATCTTCGCCTTCGGTCACATTCTTTTCCGATCCTCAAAAGTACTTGCGCAAAGCCAGTCGGCATGCGCTGGGCAACATGGTAGGTCGCGCGACCGTAGAGATGCCACAGCGCTTACATAGGTGGGATAGGCACTTTCGGTTCTTTTGTTATTCTCGCAATCCTTCGACGACTCCATCAAGCCGATCCAAGATGCCGGTTCGCAACACGCCAAGTCTTTTCGAGACCTTCAATCATCCTTCGCGCAAATCAAGCAGATCTACTCTTCGGGCCCCATTCTGTCTGCAGACGAGCCAGACCTTCAAGACCACGAATCTCGCACCATTCTCGACCTAGCGAACCTTGCTCAATTCTGCATTTGGCTACTGCAAACTACGCCCTCGTACAGCGAAGCCCATCAGCATTTCCACGCGATCTTTAGAGGCCAGGTATCCGATCTCGGTTCTGATGCACTCGATCTGTATCTCTCTCTCAAGACCCAAGTGGCCATCGATGCGCTTGTTTCAAAAACAACAGAACAATCGAGCGAGCAAGTCTTGCAAGAGGCTCTGATCCACGGGATGGAAGATAAGCTACGTGGGCTTCACAACGGGTTCGATCTGACACATGCCGACTCCGAATTCATCACTTCAGTCCGATCAAGGAAGACGTCGCTTGAAGGCGAGGCATCAACTGAGTCTTGTGGGTAATACTTCCTCAAAGGAAAGGGTTTTTTACTGACAGGCTACAGCGGTTCTACGAGAAAAATACAAGGTGGACGATCTGCTACGGCAGGTTTCAACATGCGTCAAGACCCGACTTGCATTGATGTCGGATCTTGGATCAAGACTAGGCCATCCTATGCGATCTAGCGAAGAAACTGCCGTCGATCTCTTGGGTGACACAAGCTGCGATCCAACTCTCGACATGGAAGACCTTTCCTCATTCTTCGAAAAGACAACTTCAGGTCTTGTACAGGACGCCTTGGCTGGTTTGACTGACGATGCTACAACGACCACTAATCCTAACCCCGATTCTAATCCCAATCCCAACCCTGAGCCAGTATCTGCCGTCACTGAAACCATCGAACCGACGCCAACAGCTGAGCCTACCAAGACTCCAGAAAAAGAGCCTTCTTCTACACCTCAGACAAACGGCAAGCCGGACTTGATAACAGATTACAAGGAACTGGAGGCACTGGTAGCCGAGAGCACGTCTAATTATGTCAAGACCACGTTACATGGATTGTCGCCCGTTCCCTACCAACCTACAGTTCCAACAAGTACTAGTAAGTTCTTGAGTTAGGGATTCTCAGAGATTATAGGCTCACCAGAACGCAGCACAATCATATTTGAACCAACTCCAACAGCAACAGGCTCACAATACGTACTACTCATCGTACACACAGAGCGTACCCGAACCGCAACCACCACCACCCGAACCAGGACACAACTTGCCGCCAAACCAGACCTTTCCTAGTGCGATACTGTATGACAAAGCTCGTCAAGCAGCTCTATCTAAAAACTCATCGCATACCAGAAGAGAAGGTCTTCACTCGACACGGCGGCCTTGGACTCAGGAAGAAGAAAAGGCGCTCATGGCGGGCTTGGACATGGTCAAGGGACCTCATTGGAGCCAAATACTGACCTTATTTGGACAGAATGGCACAATATCAGATATACTCAAAGATCGGACACAAGTGCAGTTGAAGGACAAGGCCCGGAATCTCAAGCTATTCTTCCTCAAGACCAACTCGGAGATGCCATACTATCTCCAAGCAGTTACGGGTGAGCTCAAAACGCGCGCTCCCACACAAGCGGCTAGGAAAGAGGCCGAGGAACGGGCGAGATTGAGTTCGGAAGAGCAGCGTGCGACGCTCAACGGGATAATGACCCTAGCCGGAGGTTTGCAGAATCCGCAGCAGGGACAAGGAAGAGCAGCGGGAACCCCGACCTCGGCTGTTGGCTCGGGAGTTATGACTCCTGCTCAAGCTGCGAGCGCTGCCCAGGCTGCATCTTCGCAACAGGGCCAGGCGCACAATCAAGCGACTGCTCACTCATACAACCCAGCTACTTCATCCGGGTATCCACCATCGACGCTGCCCCAGTCCAGATCAAGCGTCATGTCACCACCTCAGCAGTCGCCTCATCAAGCAGCTCGTCCGCAATCTTCTCAGATGTCCATGTCTCCTCAAACACCGCGGTCACAACTCCCTCAGCAAAATCACAGTGCCATGCATTCTCCCGTCCACGCCCAGGCGGCTGCCCAAATGCGTTCCCACACATCGACGCCCGTCGGCCAGCTGCATCACTCTCCACCGCCACAACACACACCAACTCCTCAACCCACAGCCCAGCATCATGCTCAAACTCACTATGCGCCTGCTCCACACACTCAGCTCACTTACCCATCCCCTACCTCTACTAACGCCACACCGGACATGCATTCGCATACTCACGTGCCGGCACCGGAAACGCAGATGGACCAGCACATGCACGATAACGCTGCAGAAGCAGCTTTGTTGCAAGGTCTCCAGGCTGCGGTGGCAGAGTCTTTGTAATACACCGTTACGCAAAAAAAGGGGGCAGTGTCTCTTTCTTCTTCTCGGTGTTCTTTTCTTTTCAAGCTTATTTTATATCGAATTCGCGATGAATCAGTTTGCCCTATAGCGAGCCAGGGTAACTAGGTTGATGCTCATCAGGGTGCACCAACGGCGCAGTTGGCTATTTTCGTTTCTGCGTAGAAAAAAAGTTTTGTTCTTTTATAGATCCGAAACGCCTCAAAGGCCGATTTTTATTTTTAAAGGAGAGGAGGTTTGAAGAAGAAGAAAACAAAGGGGGGTGTGGAAGTCTGACTTGGAATGATACCATGAATAAGGAGTACAAATATGACGGGCATGCAAGGGAAACAACTGGCGATAGAGCATTGAAAAATTTATGCGCCAGTATCAACTGTTCGGTTTTTTCCTTCTTCTGTGATATACTTGTGACGCTGCTAACATCATATTCAAGGAAGCTTGGCATGCCAGAAAGTCCAGGTTACGATGCTAGGTCTATCGGGGTGCTTGGTTTATGGTTATTACTAGCCGGAACTCGGGTCTTCTTGTTAATGGTTCGTTACCTGATGCATCTCGCCGTTATCCTTAGCGAACTGTTACACTTTTTCAACCCTAGTGACCCATGATCTTGAGGTCGTACTTGTGGGACGTGTCATTGATGTTTCAACAATAGAGCCGCAGGTGCAGTAAACAGATGTATAAAGTGCTGCAATAATATAGTCTACATTGATCTTGCGAACGGGCCCTACCATGATAAGGGCAGGCCTTTCTCTCAAAAGCGCTAGTAAGTAAAGTATTCAGTAAACATGTCCAATCCTCATTATCGAAAAAGACGCCACGAAACGACCTGCGCGGCAACAGGGACTATATGTCGCAACACTACGACTACGCTCAGAATGAATAGCCATGCATTTCCATCACTATATTGCCAATTTCATGCTTGTAGACAGATCGAAGCAGGCCGAGCATGTACAGTCGCAAAACCACCAAGTGCCATAGTGTGCAATCAACGTAGGTGGATTATCATACCTTTAGTCGTCGGGATGGTTAATGTTTGAGAAGATAGTCGATGTCAGGCCGTTGACAACGGGATGAGATGCACTTTAGATGTCAAGGATGGAGATATGACAATGCATAAATACTGCATACAGCTCCGTAAGTCGAACTTCGCTGGTGTTGTCCGGGCGACACTAACTACAGAATTCAGATTTGTGTGAATTTCCGGTATGTGAGAACGAAAAATCAAAACAGAATGGGCAATATATTCCATTCTGCGTTGATCACCGATGCGAGCAGGACAACTGTCGTAACTCCAAAGACGTCGGAATCTTTTGTAGGTCTCATACTTGCGACGACCAATACTGCGTGGCCTTCGCCCCAGGTATTGATGTGGAAGACCCCTCGAGGTTCTGCAAGCGTCATCGTCAATGTCAGAAGCCCCAGTGTCCACGTCTCTGCCATACCCGTGATAACGGTCAACCTTCACCATTCTGTGGCGCACATTACTGCCAGGCACCTGACTGCGAAGATGGTCGTGAAGCAGGGTTGTACTGCCTCGCGCACACTTGTGTTGAACCAGGTTGTCCGAAGGGTAGAGAAACTTTCAAGACCGAGTACTGCAGAAGCCACTTGTGCAGAACAAAATACTGTCGGCTGAGGAGGCTGGACAGTGATTATTGTCCGTACCATGAGTGTGTGTACGATGGCTGTGCAGCTGAAGTGGTGGAGGGCCGGCTTTGTGAAAGTCACCGACGGCGCATGGAGACAAGCTTTGGATATAGACTATCAACTCCAGGGGTGGGATACGCCACATACGAAGATGGTGAGTCTGATCCGTCTAAACCCAACTTTCGGTTCAATGCTAACAGAGTAGACCTACTGGATCCGTGCCCAGGCATTAATGACAGGAGAGGATGTAGCCGAAGAGTTGAATATGGTAATAAGTTCTGTCAGCACCACATATGTCAGATCCACAATTGCCAGGCTCCAAGGACTAGATCATCCGACTTCTGCATTGATCACGGGTGTCCTGCGGCGGGATGCCGTCGACCCAGGCAGACACATTCCCAAGAGTGGCTTGGAAGCGATGCTGCAATAGTTCTCTGTGAAGACCATGCTTGCAGCCATGTTGGATGTCAGAACCAGAAGGCTGAAGATTCAAATCGATGCCTGCGGCACGGAGGAGGCCGCGTGCCGAGATTTGGAGAGGGGAATGATCCTGAAGATGAGAGGCCGATTAGAGATTTTCGAGCAGATGCGAGAAGCCCACATGGCTATTGGCGTAATAGGCGAGATGGTCAGAGACAACTGGGCTGGGCCGAAGTCAGGAACAGAGATCCCTGGGCAGCATGGGGGATGGCGATGTGATCCAAGTTGGAGTACCAGAAAGTGTAAAAGAGATGAGTCGATCCAGCGTTTTCAAACGCGCCACACTTGGTTTGTTGGGGGCCGACTACCCTAGTAAAGAGAATGAGATGGTGTCGTTGTTAGGCAGATCTAAAGCTGTAAATTGAAGTTATTCCCAAAAGACAAGGCGGGGTCGGCCATGTCTAGTGTGGCTTGGAAGGCGGACCTGGGCCGAGCCGAGAAGATCCAAGACAAAGAGCTTGCATTCAGGATTCTGCAAGGGCAAGTGCAAGTGCAAGGGGTCCCGTGGTGGCGATTTCGCTTTTGGAAGGTGATGATGGTGTTGAGTAAGAGAGGGAAGGAGTCCGCTTGAGCAAGCCATGGTGTACCTGTCATGCGGCTAGTAGGCAGTAAGCTTTGATCAAAACACTGTGTATGATGCCTCTTTTTGTGTGACGGATACAGTGCTATTTACGATTATGCACAGTCTCGGGTCGCTTGACATGACCCAACCCACGCGATGTCCCGCTCTGGCTCATCAGGAACGAACACCTGCCAGCATGCACGTCACTCAGCTAGATAGGCAAGGTAATGCACGACACATGGCAGCTCCCATCTTTAATAGGTTCATTTCAAATTAGTAAAGTAGTATCAAACCGTCATCCAAACCTATTAGCCGCAGCCGCCAGGGCCTTTTCTTTTGCTGATCTTTCTTTAACGCGCTTGGACATGCCGTACCTGCATAGATTGACCTATCACTTTGAAACGAATTTATTAGCGATAAAGAACTGTACAGAAAGCATTTACCAAGTTTTAACTACAGAATTATGTATTATTAATGTATTAATGTATTTCTTTTCTTCTTGTCTTTCATGCCTTCGCTCTTGCTCTTTGTCTGCCTGCCTCAGCATCTACTGTGTAAATGACCACCCATCAATGAGACACAAGCCCATACATCATGGCCACGCGCCACTCTGAAGACTCAAGTACACTGCCGTTATTTTCAACCACTCTAGCTAACTACATCTACTCCAAAGTACCATAATTCAACTCTCTTCCCATTCTGTAATTACCCTGCCACAATCTCCCAACTACCAAACCAAGTCCTACCATCTTCACCAAGACACTCCCTTACACTTTCTCCTATCATCTGCCCCCTTAAGCCACGATAACCAAAGCATGATTCCATTCTATTCTATTTCCGAGCACGCGTGCTGCCAAAGTGGAACACTTCGAGTCCGAGCCTTGGAGAGAGCTTATAAAAGAAAGACCACAGCAATGCTGCTTGGACATAATTCCCTTGTTCAAGCACCTCTGACCTTCTTTGATCACCTGCATTAGTCCAACTGTCCCTTTCGAACAGTCATTCTTTATCCGTAAGACCTATCTTCAAGACAATACTAGGTCACTTGTTGAAACTAGACAAGTCTCGCTTATAAGTCTCGAGTCCTAGACACTTTCTTTATATCTATCCTCGCCTGCCCAACCCTCTAGCTTATACCCGAATCAACTACCCACTACTAACACTGACGAAACTACTGACTACACCGACTACAACATACAAGTAGTACAAAACATAACAAGAACTTTGCATCAACTCAATATGTCTCGACGATGCTATGTTGAAACCAGCCCCGATGGCCGTCCACAGCTCGTGACCATCAAGCGCTCACGATCTTACCATCACACTCACCGACACCAATGCGACTACTATAAAGTCAGTCGCGAGGAATGGAAAACTCTCATCCGCCAGAACGAACTCCTCGATGAGGCGAATCAGGCATACGCAGCACAAAACGAAACTCTTCGATCAAGACTCCACGCTTCCGAGGCCGAGACTCATCGCCTCTGTCATGTTGTTATACCCTCTCTCAACGATCAGGTCGCCAAGCTCTCTCGAGAGAATGAATGCCTTCGTCGTGCTGCAGAGAAGCCATGCGACCCTCCTGTTCATATACTTCCTATCTCTACTCACCACCATAGCGAGCTCGAGCGGCTGCGCGAAAAGGTGTGCAAGCTTGAAAAGGAGAACAAGACGCTTAGAGATGATAATGGTGACCTTCGGTTCAGACTACGTGAGCTGTCCAAGCAGGTCGATCAGAGTCTTAGTCGCAGAGTTGCAGATTTGACCAAGCAGATTGAGTACTGGACTAATCAATCTGGCTTCTGGAAGAAGAAGTACGATGACTTACGCGAGCGACATCTTGGCCTGATTACAATCGTCGAGTCCAAGACGGAGAAGACGGAGTACTACGACGACGTGCTGAAACGGCGGCGCGTCTGTTAATCTCGAGATTGATCGTTTGAGCCAGCAAATGTTTGGGGTTTGTTTCTTTGGTTGAGCCATGCATGATATTATTGAGATGGAACAATGAACAAAGCTCGGACGGATCCCTCGTTTTTGCCTTTATTGACACGGCCACCAGATGGCATTATTCCCTTTTACCCGTTTCTTCTTCCAAGATCTCCTTTCTTTGTCTTCAAGGTGAGAAATACCAAACCTCAACATACTGAAATAGCTCACTAAAAATCACAGTTGATACCCATTTATGCATGAGGTCGTGTCTCGGATGCTATCCAAGACTTTGCAGCCCATGTTCTATACCGTTTTTTTTTTCGCTCTGGTTCACACATGTTTGGGGGTAACATCAAGGTTCAAGAGCATCCTGTAGGGTTTTGATAGCAAATAGCACATATTGGTATTCAAGTGGTCGAAAACAAATTGAACATCCCACTTGCCCGTGGCACCTCTATAACTAGGTATATCAAGAGACTATTATAAAACGAGACGTTACCTGCTACCATGTGTCAACAGCTATTATAAGTTACCGCGTGACGTACAAACATTTATCGCAACCACTAGGGGGAACTAGTCATGCGTATGTATGATTGACATTAGGGTAGTACTCAAATATAATGTCTTGAAGATACGGTTTGGTGGCCACTTCAGACCCTATACAACCAAGCCAGAAACACAGAACTGTCACTTGATACTTTTACGCTTGTAGCTACTGGAAATTAAAAGAGCAATATGGATTCTGCTTATCTGAGCGTTACGCACTGCCTGGTTGTGAAGTGGCATGATGGCAGTGTACTTGAGCCGCAATAATCTCACGCTTCATTGGGCTGGCATTTCTGAAATATGCAGATGCACGCTGGTGCCTTGCGTTCCCGGGCGAACTGTCCAAACGTCCATACATTATTAATATGTATGAGCGAGATCTACGCAATGCAACACGACGTCCCGTGGTTTCGCGCATCTTTACCCGAAACTCGTGGGGCATACTCAAGATAACGAGGTGAGAAGGAGGGGTCAACGAGGCAACCAAGGAGGATAGACACTGTTTGAATGACCAATAGAGGCGGCCTCAAAACTGGAAAAAGGCGCAAGGCGTTGAGAGAAAAAAGGTCCTATTCTAGGCAGAAGGGGACTTTGGGGACATGAGGATTGGTCGCTTGGTTTAAGTGGGAAGGGACGACAAGGATATAGGCTTTGGGGGCCGGCCAAAAATGCATGGAACCGGTGGAGGCGTCGTGTTTGAGAACACGGATGCAGATGGGCAGTGCCTTGATCCACGAAGTTACCATTTGAGGGATGAGGGTGTGGTAGCAAAGGTTGTAGAATGGCTGCACACCGAGCTACGATCAGACTTGAGGGACCTTCCTAGGGTGTGGAGCAGACGGGAGGGAGCCGTAGTGGTGGTATTGTGACGGATGTGGATGAGAACGAGCATGACATGAAGCCGCCAAGAGGTGTGAGTACGGAAGCGGGTGACCACTGCGAAGAGGTTGCAAAGTCTAGGGTCAATGTTGCCTAGGATATTCGGTGTCCTCACATGACTGTGTTAACAAGTATTGTCCTATTGACTCACACGGAGGGCCTCAGAAAGAAATTCAACGCGCTTATTGAAACAGGCTGTGTACGTAAATAGCAGTATTCCGATCAATAAGATTGATTAGAATGGTATTTCATCATTTAAAGGTTACGTTTCAAACAACAACAAATAAAAAAAGACGATGACAAAATGTCATACACGTTTGACAAAACGATGCCAGCGGGTAGATCCGCAGTTTAATTAGTGACAGAAGGACAACGTTTACTTTCCACCTTGGGAAATACCATGGAAGGTTACCCATCGTCCGTGGTATTCCCGTCAATAATTTAGCGACCGTTGGGCCAAACGTGGAGTGGAGGGTGGAGGCGGGAGCGTCCCGTTGCCCATGCTGCCGGGTTGGTACGTATTGTTTGGGGGTTGGGGCTGAAGACCTCTGTGGTCGGTACACAAAATTTCAGACCTGAAATTGGTCAACGACGACCAAAATCAGGGGGTGGCAGACCGAAACGCACGCAATAAAGTATAGAGCTAGGGCTGGAAACGTGGTGACTGGGGCCATCTTGGCACGGAATGCGGGAATGCAAGGAGAGCCACGATAATGACGGAGCTCATCTCTTCCAAATCCACAACAACTCAAACAGTCAAGCCTTTAAATACCAGCAGGAACCCAGCTAGACCGAGGCCACCTCATGAGCCGGTAACGAAAGGGGGGCAGTCGATGGGTTCTATGGCTGTAGCCCCAGCAGAACATTAAACACTCCATTCCGGTCGAGTCAGAATTTTCTAAAGCGCCCCGATTTTGTTTGACAAGCGGGAAGGGAAGAAAGCCCAAGCGTTTAAGTTATCAAGCCCCAGGAGCGGGAGGCCCTCCCGGCGGATATGCCCCGGGTCCGGGTCTAGGCGACCGGCAACGGGCTGATGGCTCCTTGTGTGCTGAAGCATGGATCTTGACCTGAATTGAGCTTTCTCTCCACAAAAAAAGCCCATTCCAACTCGGACGAGGTTTATTACAACGGTTTCAAAAGAAATACAAGAATCGTGGTATCTAGTGTAGTGTGATGTAAATCATTCCCACTTTCCACGATGCGTATGATAGCTTATAATGATGCAGCACATATCGCGGGCGACCAACAGAAGCCTTGGTGTCACTCATCTACTCATGTATGCAAGAAAGACGAACAGAAAAGGTCGGAAGACCAGAGACAGCCGGACAAGGGGTTTCACACACAGAGAAAGAGAGAGAGAGAGAGAGACAATCGATGTCTTGGCTGAGAGCAGTGCATCGCGGGCGGGAGTTGAATGTGCATGCTCGCATGTGCGCAGCTGCGAAATACAACTCTCTAATGTGCCGAATAACTTGCATTGATGACAAGGGTAATGGCGCAAAAAGAACCAACGATACGGCGCGACTTCCATGTAGAGTCAATCCTTCTTTCCCGCCAACCCGATGAGTCACTCTCCTAAAGTCTCCGTCTAAAACGTACTCTTCTGGGTGATTTGTGGGCGGCGGCGGCGCTTCAGGGGCGGCGTAAGAATTAACTTGGTCGCTGAGATGGCGGTGTCCGCACCGGTGACAATACTTAGCCACGAGGCGGCATGAAGCGGAGTCAGCCAGCAGACGGTCAACAACGCGCCTTTTTTTTCCTCTCTTCCAACTCTTGGTGAGCGCTGAGGTTGGCGAACGATTTCCGTAAAAGTTATGGATGGTGAATCACATTCCTCCTTCTTCTTGTAAGGAGGGTAGGTTGCGGGACAAAGTGCAGCATGTTCGTGGATATCATGACTATCAACGGAGCCAAACTGGCTGTTTCCTGAACCCCTGTCTGTCATCCGGGGTGTCTGGAAGGTGACTGGGGGTGGCTTTCCACGATGATGATGGTTTTAGCAACAATTGCTCCAAGCCTCTTCGTGTCTCTCGCATTGCTTTTCCCTTTTTTCTTTTTTTTTTTTCTTTCTTCTTCTCTGTAATTACTGTGTTTCCTTCTGCTTTGGCTAGGCTACGGCGTAGCACAGCCTTAGCAGAGTCAATATTATGGTACCCCTTTTGCGGAAGTTGAGGGATTCAGGAATTATCGCTCAGACAAAGGACCCGGGGCGTTGTGCGTAGTGAGGACAGAGCGCGAAAAGACCAGGAGCGCACCGGCAAAGAAAATCAAGACCCCGGCTTTGGCAGGGGTTTAACGTTTGGAGGTGTGGGCAAAGTGGGCATTGGGCTCTGGTAGACTCCCCTTGGGCACTGAACTTTGGTTTCGGTCCCTGATGTTGGCGTCACAACGCTTTTGCTCTTCGACTTTGCGCATACCGCACTGGCGGATTTAATGTGCTGAGAAGGGATCCAAGGGTGTCTGAAAGCGCAAATGCGAGTCTGAGTGTGTGCGCCAGGCCCAGTTTCCATTTACCATGTCTCTGATTTTCCAATCACGAGGTTGCAAAAAGAAGTTCGGCTTCACTCCCTCTGGCAACCTCACACCCTCAACTCCCTTTAATTCTTGCGGTTCAAGCAGGGGTTGATGCAGCTTTGTGCTGAAGTTTGTGGTGATGAATAGGAAGATGCAGAGAGAGTGTGTGCCTGCCTATTATTACCTCTCTCCCTCAAACCCGGGGTGTACGTGCGTGCGTGTTTGTTTACAGCAAGTTACCTATAGGTAGGATTGGAAGCTCCCCCCTTCTTGTGCATCCGTCTCTCTCCGCGTTTGCGACCGACTCTGCATGGACGTACAGGAAGGACTTTACCGCATTCTGTTGAATAGAATAGGCAGCGAACAGTTAACTCTTCATCTGCATTTTGTCGTCATCTATCCGTCTTGAGCGTAGAGTAGAGGGGACTACATGTGTAAGACGATAGGCAGGTGGAATACCATACATAGTACAGCCTCAAAGCAGGCACAAGGCGTATTCCTGCTACTGGTGTCCCTTTCCTATCACGAAGCATGTGTCTTTCGGAAGGAGCATCGTTCAACTCAATTTCCTTCCATAACTATCCCCTGCCTAATAGGACTTTTACCTGCCTTGCTTTGTTTAGGCCTGGCCCTTTCCTTCCATTATTGCGCCCCCCTCCCATCGCCCACCCCCCATTCCAGACGCCTCAGACATGGGCTGGAGTGTAGGCAGGCCTTTCTTTCTTAATTTTCCCTCCCACACCCGAGTTTGGCAAAACCCATATCAACCCGAATATTCTACTTTTTCCCTCTTCTGCCTGCACCCAAACTTATCTCTCTTCTCACCACACACAGGTGTATTTCGACCTATATCCTCGAATATTCCATTGTACTCTGTTCTGTTCTGTTCTGTACTGTATTACAGAAAGAAAACCTATCATCTTGCTTTACTTATTCGTAAAGCAATAGTTGTTAACAACTGTCTAACTCGAGTTTAAAATAAACTCACCGTCAACTTTCTAAACCGACGTCACTTTTTTTTGCCTTTGTGGCCCCAAAGCTACCGCTACCGTTACAACCCCTACAGTAGAGTGCTCTCCGCCAAAATCGCCCGCGCTCTTCTATTCGCCTGCCAGACCATTTACACCGCTGGTCGTTGGGCAGAGCTGCACCGCAGCGAAACAGAGTTAACACCGAAAAATCGCCAAGAATCGCAGTATCGAGACGACTTCGGCGTCGTTCTTTTCTTCCTCTCCATTTTCTCTTTCTGTTGTGTAGGCGATCGTGAACATTACAAACCGACGCCATGCCTTTGCATCAGCGAACCTCCGCTAGCCCTACCAAGAGGAGCAGCTCCTCAGTCAGGAGCTCTTCTTCTGTTAGAAGCACTACATCTTCATCCTCCTCCAATAATAAGTCAAGGGCCTTGACTGGTACGTTCAATGGCTGCCACCTGCTTCATTCATTCCCTTCGACTAACGTGAAATTCCCTTCGATAGTTCAAGACCATGATTACGAATATGAATTCGATATGGAATCCGAGCTCCGCGACGATCTCCAAAAGGCAAACACAGAACTTAACAAGGCCAACGCCGAAAACGATAAACTTAGCGCCCAGAACGATAAGCTCAAGGCCACCATCGAGCAGCTTACCCGCAAGCTGAATGAGTCTAAGACATCCCTCGAAGAAACCACTCGCAAGCTCAACGAGTCCACCATCTCATGCCGTGAACTCAAGGCCCAAGTTGAGGGCGCCCGATCTGAGGCTGATGTTCTTCGAGAAGACAACCGTCGTCTCAACACCGACTTCGAGGAACTCAAGGGCGACAAGCGCCGCCTCAACAGCGAGTGCGACGAGCTCAAAGAGGTCAAAGAATCTCTTGAAAAGGAGAATGAGCGCGTCAAGTTCGAGCACCATGACCTCGAGCAGCGCTTCATCGGCCTCCAGGCCAAGCATGAGAACCTCACCATGCGCCATAACGCTGTGAGTAGCCAGGTTAGCTCGTCTGCCCTGACAAGCCCCATGACGAGCCCCATGCCTAGCCCCCTTCCTGCCCCTCTCCCTGAGGCTCGCAAGAACCCTTCTCGTCCTTCTAGCAAGGCCTCGAGTAAGGCTTCCAGCAAGGTTTCAAACAAGTCTGTAAGCAAGCGAGAACCTCGGGAAGATCGCCATCGTGAACAGGAGGATCGCCACCAGTCTGAACGGGAAGAGAACACTCGTGATGAGCAACCTCGTGAGCGACGCCATCGAGAGGATCGCGAACGTCGTACCCACGACCGCGATGATCGAGGTCGCCAGCGTAGCGAAAAGCCTAAGGACAAGGACAGATTTGAGGCCAAGGAACGCTTGTCGAAGCGGTTTGATGAGCGGCCTTCCGTGGCACCTCGTCAGACCAGCTTCATCGAGCCATGGGGTCCCGGAGGTTGGTCTCCTCGCTATGAAGCCCCCCCGAGCGACCTTGACGCTTACGGTCAAATTACAATAGGACGCAAGGCTGCCAGTGTTGTGTCTAGCGGGGCGTACTCCAATGTCCCCCGCACGACCAGCATTGTCAACGGTCACTTCAGCAGCGACAGCAGTGCATACGATGATGAGCGGTACGAGGATGGTTCTTACCATCCCTACCCCATCCCCAACTAATTATCATTTGGTCTTGTTTGATCTGCCGTCTTGGGTACCTCTCCTTTTGAGCTAGGTGCTACTCAGAAGTACGGAGCACAAGATCAAAGCAAAATGCTCATGAGAATCTTGTTGTGGTTCACATGCGCGCACTCCCACCTTGAGATACCCTCGAGGAGTGAGATCCCCGTAGGTAGGGCTTTGCATGAAGCTCCACCTTGTATTTATACCAATTGTTCTCGATGATCGAATTGGGCCAGGCCACCTTATTATGACTCAATCTCAACGGTGAGATGTCGCATTTAGGCCTAGTCTTATCACAATCACCATTCCCCCGCATGGGTCAGTTCTCCAACACTGACCGAGATGTTTAAAACCCCACCAGGTCATCTCACTCGCAGCATTCCAACCTAGACTCGCATTATTATTTTTCTTGTTGGTTTTTGCAGCTACACTCAGATCCCGATCGAGTTGATCAGGATCTCTGCTCTTCATATCATACGTTTACATCATCGCCATGAAGCTCTACCCTTCCATTTCCGAGGACCTGGCCGCCTGGGTGCAGCAACAGCCTGTCTTCTTTACAGGCTCAGCTCCTACCCATGGCTCTCATATCAACGTCTCCCCTAAAGGCCTCACAGATTCGCACTTCGCCATCCTGGGGCCCAACCAGTGTGCGTACATCGACCGCACTGGTTCTGGATGTGAGACTATTGCCCATTCATATGATAACGGCCGCCTCTGTTTAATGTTTATGAGTTTCGGTCCCGCACCTCGGATTGTTCGTTTCTTTTGTCGGTCCAAGATTGTTGAATGGGATGACCCAGCCTTCCCTCATTTGGTCCGGCGTATCTCCAAGGGAAAACGATCTACATTCGATGGTGCCAGAGCCGTCATTGTGGCGGATGTGTTTCAAGCCCAGACAAGCTGCGGCTTTGGTGTTCCCCAGGTGAAGAGGGGTATTTATGCACCTGACGAGACCTCGAAGAACTTGTCTCTTGACCAAGTTCTCCAAGAGGGTGTGGATGGCAAAGTCAATGAACTGGCTGTGTTTGAGGAGCGACCCACCATGGATATGTGGGTGGAAAAGCAAGTTGAAAATAATACGTTGTTGGACTATCATAAGGAAACCAACGTGCTGAGCATGGACGGTTTGCCTGGGCTGAGAGCTGCTCGTCGGAGTGTAGGGGAGACGCTGTGGTTTACAGACGCAAAAGCACATGCCAAGAAGGTTTTGGCTCAAAGTGAAGCGATTGCAGTTGGATTTGTTCTAGCATTGTTGTTGTACGTTGTCATGGTTTTTGTGGGAGCGATTTCAGCGACATAGCCAAGATTTTGGCTTGAAGGGTTATAGGAACGGCGCAATCTTGGGTTTTTGGATACCAAAAAGTACAGTGTTGTTTGGATTTCAAAAAAGTGTTCCCTTCAAAGGGGCTGGATTGTTTGGATTTCTTTTCACTGTTGTTTTATCTTCTCTTCTCTTTTTACTTTTTTCTTTTCTTTTCTTTTCTTTTCTTTTGTTTTGTTATGATACACATTTTTTGTTCTGCAGATAGATATGTAACGCGTTTACTACAGGATGCAGGTCCAACAGCCTGTGTAGGAACGATACCCCCAATGTTAGGATAGCCATTAGTATTAGCAGCGATAGATTTTTCGAATGAGCATTACTTTGAGACGCTTGTCAATTCCTTTGCCTTAAAGGTGTCGAATGTGTAGTCCGTTCTCAATTAGTCATGCCTTACACCTGGCACTGGAAAGTTGATCCGGGTGACATGGCTTGCGTATGTGTACTGTACTTTGTATGCGTGGCCAACTGGCTGTAGTCAACATTCAAGAACAGGACAGTTGAGAAGGCCAACTAGGGATTCACTTGAGATCTCTTGGTTTTGCTTCTCATTCTTTTGTGTTATAAGACCTGCAAAGCAGACACACTCACTCGACAGATGAACATAGCAAGTTCATATCGTAGTGCTCTGATTCTAATCCTAGCATAATGCTGGCAAAATTATATCTCTTCATCATAAGCTTTATTCTCGCTTCCTCGACCGCTGTCATCCACCAGAGCTATTGTCTACGAAAGACCGCCTGTATTTAATTCCCGGCGGAGGGTTCGCTCCTGACTTCACTTGCGAGGCAAAGTCACAAATACGATAGCTCGGTTGTGCTCTTGTATGCCTTTAATATGGCCGCTATTCTGACCTTCGCTTCCTGCCCATGTCTTGTCCTTCAATTACCTATGATAGGTTGGACTTGTAGAGAAGCCCAGGCTTACTCTGGGACAGCGGCGTAGTCGGAATATCAGGTTGCGCACTAGAATAGTGTGTCCGAGGAAAATCCGCAAACATCTGTTACCCTCAGCCACCGCCATTCGTTGGGTTGGAGCTGGAAGCGGTATTGGCGGCAGCGCCCTGGTTATTGCCGCCAGGATCCTTCGCCTTGTTGCCTCCACCACGCCCGCGTCTGCCTCTTCCAGACGTCTTCTCTGGCGCAGTGGACCCAGAAACTGATGTCGGCGCAGGGGCAGCCGAGCTCGCATTGGTAGGCTTTTTGTCCTTGCGTTCCAGAACTTGAACAGTGCCCTGTGCCACGGTAATAGGGCTTGCTGTGACGGCCTTTACGAGACCGTCGTGCTCAGCAAAGTCAACATAGGCAAATCCTTTGCGCTTGTCGATCTCAACGAACGTAATGGTTCCGAATGTCGAAAGTGTCTGCTTGAGTAATGCTTCGGTGACTCCCTGAGAAGGGTTGGCATGCTTAACAAAGCCACGAGTAGCATCAGGAGAAATAGTAGGGGGTTTCTTTTGGGCGCTGGCTCCCTTGTTAGAAGCGCCTTTGGAGCTACCAGCTGTACTGTCGGCCTTCGATCTACCTCCCTGGGTGGCCGGTGGCTGAGGTGTGCTGGCTGGTGGTTTCGCTGGCTGACTAGATTCAGCTTCGTTGCCCTTCTTCTTGAGAAGAACAATCGGGGGGTTGGGCGCGGCTTGGCTCTGTCCTGAAGGCCCCCCTTTGTTCTTATCCTTTTCTCTGGTGTTGTCCTTCTCGTTATCCCTTTCCTTGTTCTTGTCTGCGTTCTTACCACTACGTGTTCTGCGGTTTGGTTGTTGCTGTTTGCTGGAGTTCCCAGAGGCGCCTTTGCCCTTCGCGGCTGGGGTCTCAGTCTCATTCGCTTTGACTAGTGAAGCCGGGGATTCAGAATTGTGGGCTTTGGCATCAGTAGAGGTCGAGTTTTCCTTTTCTGGTGTCGTTTTCGCATCTGCATCTGCTTTGGCAGCGTCTTGGCGTGCTTTCCTGTGCGCACTTCCAGGACTGAGGCCAAGGTCTCGTTGCAGGATCCTCGCGGCGGCCAGAATTCCCGCACGTCGACTCTTAGTCGCTGCCTCCTGAGGGCTGGCGTCATTGGTCTGACTTTTGGAATTGGCTTTCGAACCGTCCCCATTCTGTTCAGAAGCCACCTTCTTGGTGAGAATCTTGACAGTCTCCTTGGGCGTCCTGTCTGCCTTTTCGGTCTTAGAGTCTTTGCCCCTCTTCCTTCCGGAATCATCCTCCTTGGATGCATTCTTGCCCTTCCCACTTCTCGAGTCACCTTGCCCATGCTTAGAGTTTTTGGAAGACGTGCCATCCTTAACGTTTTTTGCCTTTTTCTCCTTGAGATATTCGATAAGTGGTGTCGTCGTAACTTTGTTCTCTGCCTTTCCAAGATCATCACCCTCTTCCCCTTCGATTGTTTCCTTTGGTGGTGTCGGGTTTGCAAGTTCTTCCAAGAAAGCCATAAAATCGGGATCTTGGTCGATGGTCCCTTGACGTGCATCGGTTCGTTTTTTAGCGCTTGGAACCTTCTTGTAGATAGCAAAGTCAAGTACTGGGGGGCCGATCAGCGAAGGGCTGTTGAATGACAGCTTTGCATCTTCCCAAACGGCATTCCGCACTGCTTCGCTCAGTGGTAAGATATCATCCTTTCTCATCACATGAACGTAAGCGCGACCTGGCCGAGAAGGTTTTGAGGGGCTTCAAGACAAGTCAGCATCCCGGGTTCTTTGTAGGAATATTGCGGCACATACTCTGTAGAGATCTTTCCTTCCGCGAAACAAAACCAATCAACTTTGCCTTTGCCAACCTCCCATTCGCTTCCAAGTATGGATGCGAATTCTGCCTCGGTCATTCCAGGAGGCAGACGGCGTATCGTGAGTTTCTCACCCTCATTATGGGCTTTAGTTTTGGTGGGTTTGGGAGTCTCGCCTTCATTTGCAGGCTTTCATCATGGTCAGTCAGGGTCTCATCATTCATTGTGAAATAGAGTGATGTCACCTTGTTCGTCTCGGCAGATCTCGCATTAGAACCTCTTCCCCTGCTCTTTCCATGAGAATTGTTCTCTTGCTGTCCTTTGCCCTGTGAGAGATCAGATATGCCAGTCACTTAACCATTGATTGGCAAGGATAACGACATACCTTTGTTGATTCAGAATTCTGATTCGCTGATGCTTGGGAGCCCCCATTTGCCCGTCTGGACAAGACTTGTGGTGCCTGAGCTGACATTTTGCACACCGCAAATGTCGACTATCTCAGCTGTTGTCGCAGCGCAGGCTGATACTGTGAGAAGGGCTGACTGAGTGGGTGAGTGAATGGTGCCCGCTGTGAGTCTCGATGAGTCGCGCGGCCTTGCTGCCCCGCCAGTGACAGTGGGGCGTTCTTGTTCCAGTTCCTAGAGATGAGATATGCGATTATCCACCAGATAATGAAACTTCCTTTCGTGGTCAGTGGCTGTGTCGTATATGTGTGGCGTGTAGTAGGTTGAAAGAAAATGTCAACTTGAAGACTATCTAGGTAGGTACCTATCGTAGTCAGGACGGAATCTCCAAGTAATCCAACACAAAGAAGTTGTGATTAGTGCAATATACCTAACTTACTAAGGTAGACTCTGAGGTTGATACCTTCTCTAAATGTCACGGCCGAAGAATTCCCGGTGTTTCACTATCGCACCCCTCTATCTACCTAGTAGGTAGGTCTGTACCTAGGTCTTGTCTTGTCCATCCATCCAGCCTGCCTGCCAAATTCAAGCCCCACCCCCATTCGCCGCATGTGTACCACTACACCACCACTTACCTAACCTAACTTGCTGCCATCATTCGCAATACAGCCAACGCGCTGGGCTGATAGATCCTTCCCCCGCTGTCATCTTACTCCTTCTCCTTTCGACTGGGCATGCTTGATCATGGCCTCAAGCGTACCTCGACCGGGCCCTGCGAACTTGGGGCCCAATGCTGGTCTTGATGAGTGGCTAGAGGAGGCCAAGCAGTGCCACTATCTGCCTGAGCGTGTTATGAAGGAATTGTGCGAGAAGGTGAAAGAAATATTGATGGAAGGTGAAGACCTCCGGACTCGAGCTCGCCGCTGACCTGCAGCTTTTGCTGACTTAGTACCTCAGAATCCAACATTCAGCCAGTCTGTACCCCCGTCACTGTTTGCGGCGATATCCACGGCCAATTCTACGATCTTCTCGAGCTCTTCCGGGTATCTGGCGGTATGCCGGGCGAGTCCAACGTGCAGGCGCCGAAGACATCCACCACCGTCATTACTTCAGACGACATCGAGCCACCAACGGAGATTACAAACCCCAAGTTGAGGAAGAAAATAAAGGCTTCAGGCGAGAACGCAACGTCCAGTGGCGCAGAAGAGGCCGAGGCAGGTGAGGCTGACGAGGATCCCGATGCGACGATGGCGGACCGTCTAGAATCTGGCGTCACAGTGCACTCGTCAAGTCAAAGCGCCGATAATCGATATATTTTCCTGGGAGATTTCGTGGATCGAGGTTACTTCAGTCTCGAAACATTCACATTACTAATGTGTCTGAAAGCGAAGTAAGCATCCCTGAATGTCATTTGCTTGTCATGTGGCTAACCACATTCCACAGATACCCTGACAGAATAGTGCTCGTTCGTGGTAACCACGAATCTCGGCAAATTACCCAGGTGTACGGTTTCTATGAAGAGTGTCAGATGAAGTATGGTAACGCTTCCGTCTGGAAAGCTTGCTGTCATGTGTTTGATTTCCTCGTTCTTGCTGCCATCATCGATGGTGAGATTCTCTGCGTTCACGGAGGTTTGAGTCCAGAGATCAGGACGATCGATCAGATTCGAGTTGTTGCCCGCGCGCAAGAAATTCCACACGAGGGTGCATTCTGCGACTTGGTATGGTCGGATCCAGAAGACGTTGAAACGTGGGCTATCAGCCCTCGTGGAGCTGGATGGCTATTTGGAGACAAGGTCGCAACTGAATTCAACCATGTAAATGGATTGAAGTTGATTGCTCGAGCTCATCAGCTCGTCAACGAGGGTTACAAGGTATTTAGCGACCAGCCCCCAGCGCTACAAGAATTGCACTAACGATGATCAGTATCATTTCCCCGAGAACTCGGTAGTGACTGTATGGTCGGCACCCAACTACTGCTACCGTTGCGGTAATGTCGCCTCTATCATGGCCGTGGACAAGGACCTGAACCCCAAGTTCAGCATCTTTTCTGCTGTTCCTGATGATCAGAGACATGTCCCGGCCCTTAAGAGGGGTCCTGGTGATTATTTCTTGTGATGAAGGATGGTGTACGCGTAACGGACTTAATGGCATAAGTTGCATGTAGAATAGCATAGGGTCAAAATACCCGTGGTTTTGAGTTGAATTTTGTGGGAAACGGAATGGATACTCACGGTTTTGGTAGAGTTGTTATAACAATTACGGTCAATACAAATGTTTGTTTCATTGTGTGCACTTGCTGTATCGTGTGGGCATCGGGTGCGTGAGTGAATGTTTGTAATAAAACACTTGAACGTTTGACTTTGGGTGCAACATATTATTGCGACACTGAAAATAAACCAATGAACGCCGACCCATTTTTGTTTTCATATCGGCCGTAGTTGAGCTTTCTCTCCTAGGTAGGTAGGTAGGTTTGGCAATCTCAGATGTTGACGATATCTTGATCTGTCCATTTACATCAAAACTCTTAAATCTGTGGATAACATCTGCAAAACTCCACCTGCCATCATCATGTCAAAACTGAAAGCTTCCAAGGGAAACCCGATCCACAATGCAATCAGCGAGTGGTTAGATTCAATCAAAACTGAAACCGCAGGATCAAACTTGACATGGAGAACCGACCTTTTGGCCAGTGCGCCGAAGCGCTTCACAGTCTATGAACCCATGGCTCTTCTGCCCACAGGAAGCTTCACATCTTTATCCTGGACAACGCTCTTACAAGAAGTTGGCAAAGCTGCATGCCAACAGCTTTGGTCCGGAATTTTGAAGCAAATCTCAATGCAGGGGAAATATACACTGACTCATCTTGCCATAAATGAGGGCATTCCTTTGCATAAAGCAGGAGAGAAGGCTGATGAGAACGTGCGAAGAAGCCCAAGTGGGCTGCGCACTCTCTATGGAGATTTCGGCCCTCAGGATGCCTCGGCTGAGGAACCCTCTCAGAATGATTTGGACAAGACATTATGGGCTTCGACAAAACAGAATGGAATATTCCAAACTTGGGCGCCAAAGTGGACCATGTTCAGTCGAGGCAATGTCAAAGAGAAGGCGAGATTGTTGGATATGGGAAACAATAAACTCAAAGGCACATGGGCAGTCGATCTCTATGCTGGCATTGGGTATTTCGTCTTCTCGTATGCTCGACTTGGGATGAGGGTTCTGTGCTGGGAGATCAACCCATGGAGTGTTGAAGGGTTAAGGCGCGGCGCTTTAGCAAACCGATGGAGCGTACGAATTGTTCAGGGGGAAGACTTGGATTTGCCAACTGAAAAAATTGTCGGCGGAGGGGAGCAAATCATTGTGTTTCTCGAAAGCAACGAGAGAGCTCTGGAAAGAATTCAGTCACTGCAGGGTAGTGGTGTTGCGCAAGACGTGCGACACATCAACTGTGGCTTTCTTCCCACGAGCGAACCGACTTGGCGAGATACATGGGAAATTTCTGCTCCAGCTAGTGAAACATGGCTTCATCTCCACGAAAACGTCGGTGCCAATGACACAGGAACAAGACGTGAGGAGATTCAGCGCAGATTCGATGATTGGCGCCAAGGAACAGACCGGGCAGCCCAAGTTGAACATATAGAGCAGGTCAAGACATTTGCGCCAGGCGTCTGGCATTGCGTCTTTGACGTCTGTGTCCACAAAATCTAGATATATCATGTATGATCATGACTCCTATCTCAACATTAAGCTTCAATACATGTATATTCTCATCCATCATGATGTCATCTAACACTATCGCGCCCGAGTTCCTGCCCCAGTCATGGTATTCCATGTAAAATACAGCCCAAGTTCATCATCTACCGTCTATTGTCGTCGGAACTTTTGAGGAATGTTGGCCTCAACAATGGAAAGCTTCTGCATCGCCTCGAGGCGGTCTTGAGCATCCTCCATCTCGTCGTGTTTCTTAAAGTGCTCAATGTCTTCGGGATGCGTCAGGTCCTCTAGCTTGGTGTTTTCGTCGTGGTACTTTTCCCAGTGGTGAATCTCGTACTCGTACTCGTCGTCGCCGTGGTGTCCAGGACCAGTGTTCAAATCGGGGAGTGTCTTGCCCGAGTTGATAAAGTCCATCCATTCCTTGCGACTGACCGAAGAGTCGGAATCTGTGTCGAGAAGGCCTAGTAGGATATCGCGAACCTCGTCCTTTCGTTTCTCGGCCATGCCCTTGTTTGACTCGTCGAACAGACCGTATGTCCGCATCAGTTCAGCAGCTTGCCACCAGCCGTCGCCGTTGTAGTCGTGGAGGGTGAAGAAGGAGTCGGCGTCCCAACCCTGTACATGGTGCTCCTCTGCAAGGAAAGGATATCAGCATAATTTTAAAGCTATAAAGTGTAGAATACAACATACCAGCCATATGTTTGGTCATCCAATCGGCATTGGCGTCGACCATGGGTTTCTGTGAGTGTGCAAACACTGTAGTCGCAAAGGCGACACTGAAGAAAATACCAGTGCGCATTATGTCGGATACGTGAAGGGGGCGATATTGAGAAGGAGGAGATAAGAAAAACTTGCGCGGTACAGGTATAAAAGAGAATTGATGGTTAGACAAGTCAGCAAAATAAAGGAGGTTCAATGGACACCTCCAGGTGAACGTGGTCGGTAGGATAGATACCTACCTAGGCTAGGTACCTTACCCAGTATGTCCCGTCTGGATTTGGAGGCTGCCAGGGGTTCCTGAGCCGCTAGAACAGAACCGCCAAAGCTTAACCAGGGACCTAAGCCACTGAGCGGTATTGTTTGGTTCTCCAACGAATGGGTCTTTGACCATTGGAGATCATGACTTTGCTCGATGTTCTGTGACCGTTGAGGACATGCAAACCGGAACTTAAAAATGCTTCCATGAAGGGCCTCGAACAGGAACAATTCTTCTTCGGGAGCATTCTGCGATCCTGCTCTAGGCGGGCTCTATCTTGTGAATTTCTCTAACCCCAACAAACTCATGTCCGCACCCTGTCTTATCGAGGCGATCGACGATAAAGTCAATTGGCGGGGTGATCAATTAAGCTATGGCCAATATCTCGTGACCAGGCGTCAAAGGCTAGTTGCTACGTAACGCGTCCTCTCTCTTGACCGCGTTATCAACTTCCAAATATTGGTTCTTCCACTCATACGCTACGTCGCAATCTCACCGTCACAAGAAGTCAAGCTCGTCACGATGAGTCGTCAAATTGAGCAGGCGTTGCTCTCATTAATGCCAACATATGGCTCTGATTTACCACCGTCTCTCGTAGAGCTTGCAAGCTCTTTGCTTGCCCAGTCTCGGCATCGAGCGAGCGCTCTCAAGACAGAGGAGGAGATCGCTAGATTGTATGCCTGCGCGAATATTGCTTGCGATCGGTATGTTGTCTCGGAGACATGTTTGAGGCATGTAAGCTTATGGGTTTAGTTTAAAAATTACTCTTGATCTTCCACCTATCGAGCCTCGACCGCCTATTCCACCCCGTATTTACAACCGCCTCTACACTCATCTTGACAATATTCTGCCAAGTAGCGCTTCAACTCCTGGCCGAGCCGTTGCGGGAAGGAGGACACCGAGCTCAAGGTTACGCAATGCTGGTGATTCCCCTGCTGATGGATCACGGCCACTGCCATCAAGAGGAACACCGACCAAAGAACAAAGCCTTGCACAGTTCAGAACGCATTCAAAGGGAGCAAACGGAACCCCCAAAAAATCCACAAGCGACCAGCAAACCTTTCGGGGTGTCAATCTTCATGGGTGGATTCAGCCAGTGACGAGATGGGTATGTGAAGAAACAGACCACAAGAAACTCGCCCCCACGATTCTTGCCGGTCTGGAGACTATAGTTACACCAGGAGGTCGTAGAACAGAAGATGAGTGGGTGCTGCAGAATGTCACCGCCTTGTTCGCCGCAATCTACTTCTTCGTCACCATGCGTGTCAAAGCGCTTGCATCAGGAGAAGGCATTGATCGAGAGGGATACGTCCCTCTGCGAAAGGAGATCCTCGCTTTGCTCACCAGAGCACGGCAGGAACTTGACGTCAAGGGGTTGTCAGAGGAGGATGCTTGGGAAGACTGGACAAATATCAAGTCCAAGGACTTTGATGATGCTGTTGCCAAAGTCAACGAACGATCATGGCTTACTGGCGATTGGTATCAAGGGATCGCAGACGTCGTCAAGCTGACTCAAAGAGGCCACTTTGAGGATGTTGCGATGCTCGACGAAGAGACTATACCAAAGATGCAAGTCAAAAAGGCAGACACTATGTTCCAGGACAAGTACGACTTTCTCAGCGACGCCAGACGAGCAGAATACGTGCACTGGGAGAAGGATGTTTACGCCAAAATTGCTCTATCAACAGCGGGCACTGCTATGGAAGTAGATACAAAATGAAGGGCCGAAAGACCTGCTTTATACCCAGCACAATGTTGGAATACGAACGTTTCCTCTTTTCATTTTTTTTTCAACATAGGAGATCCATCACATCGCTGTCTAATTGTACATGAAGCTCTTATGAAGATCGACGAGCGCGCCTCTGGAAGCTGCTACTCTTGCCCCTGCGACCGAGGCCTTTGCCAGGGCCGGCAATAAAAGTGGGAATATTGGAATCAGTCTGGCTGCCGCGTCCGGGCTGAAGCAGGCCGCCGGGGAGGTTTCCTCGACCGCTGCCACTACCTGGACTCTCGACAGCATCGTCGGAGTCATCGTTACCCCCGCCGAGTCCAGATCCAGGTGTAGCAGGGGCACTACCACCCTCGCCAAAGCCGTTGCCAGGTCCAGCAACAAAAGTAGGGATAGCACCGCTGGGAGCGGCCAAACCATCGGTAGGCAGAGTGCCGCTGCCGCCGCCAGGCGTCTGAGTTGGGGTCTCAGGGGCGTCGGAAGAGTTGTCATTGCCGTTGCCAGATCCAGGTGTAGTAGGGGCGTTACCACCCTCGCCGAAGCCGTTGCCAGGTCCAGCAACAAAAGTAGGGATAGCACCGCTGGGAGCGGCCAAACCATCGGTAGGCAGAGTGCCGCTGCCGCCGCCGGGTGTCTGGGTAGGGGTTTGGGGGGCTTCGGAAGAGTTGTCGTTGCCGTTACCAGCACCAGTTCCGGGAGTAGGGGTCTCGCCGTCTCCGAAACCTTGACCGGGTCCAGCAACAAAGGTGGGAATGATAGCGCCGGGAGCAGTGCCGGGGCCATCAAGACCACTGCCAGGAGAAGGGACGAGAGTAGGGGCGACAGGATCCTCAGAAGTATCATCGTTTCCACCGTTTCCGAAACCCGCGCCTGGTCCAGCAACGAAAGTAGGAATAGCGCCACCGGCGCCAGCATTGTTTCTGCCGGGGGTCAAGAGAGGAGACTCGTTGGCTCCAGCATCGCCGCTGCCGGGAGTGGCAATAGGAGTGGCAGTGCTGGCAACGTCGCCGGCTCCGCCGGTTGGGGCGGCGGCAGGAGGGTCAGCGTTATTTCCACCACCTCCGAAAAGGTCGTTAAGGAATTTTTCAATCATGTCGCGCACAGTCTGGCCGTCCTGAGCGCCACCGGCAGCGTCACCACCAAGACCAGGCAACAAACCGCCGAGACCACCAGTTGGAAGGGCACCGCCGAGACCGCCGCCAGAGGTCTCAGTAGCACCGGCACCGGGAAGGGCAGTAGGGATGAGACCGCCGCCCAAACCAGCACCGGGCGTTTGAACATCACCTCCATTACCGAACTGTGGGCGAGGCCGGGCCATGGCCGGAGAAGAAAGGGCCAGGGCCACTGTGAGAAGAGAAAGAACAGCCATGTTGATATTGGACTGGGTAGTAAAATGAAAACACGAAGAATAGAGAATGACTAGAAGAAAAGACTGACCACAGATGCCTGCAACTGGTAGTCTTGGAGAGTTGAAAAAAAAAGAGCAAGGAAAAAGCGGCGATGGAGAGACTCAAAGGCTAAAGAGAAACGTTAGGGGCACGAGCATTTATATTATACTAAGTAGTTGTAAAACATGGGACGGACGTTGTCTGTCATCTCCCTGCTACCCGTTAATGAACAGAGATTCGAGGCTCAAGGTTCCTCCGCGTTACAAGTTGACGCCAGCAAATCCCACCTCGAATGGCAAGCTGATGGGTTTCAAACTGCAAAAGCTCCGACAATCCTGGGCAGGGAATTGATTAACACCATCAAGTTGACCCCTGGCGATCATTACGCAGCTTAAGCGAAAGATCGGGTGGATTGGTTATGCAGAAAAGAGCCAATGCACGTGGTAATTGAGCTAGCAAATGGGTCTGGGTCGAATCAGAACACGAGTATGTATTTAGTAAGGTACGATATAGATATGAGCGATGGACTATATGGGTGTATGAGGAAGCCCATAGTTGGTGCTCTACTGGCATGTCTTTTTTTCCTTCTTTCTCGTTGTTGTTTTCGAGATGACGCGGCTTCATGTTTATCAAGGCATGTTTTCGGTAATGTTTCCCTGGTACTGCATGGTTATGGAGCGTTTTCCTAGGATCAACAACTTGTTCTCCGTCGTTGGGCGTTTCAGAAGACCTTCAAGGGGTTAAGACTTGATACTGGGTTCCTTGAGTCAGGATCGAGTTTTGGTTGGTGTTTCGTGCTATGGATCTCTCTCAAGTCGAGACTCTGTGCCCCATAATCTCTCTTTTCAGCGAATGAAGTGGCTTCCTTTTACTCTAACGGTTCCAGGTACATATATCATCGTCCACACTATTCAAGGCCGGTATTCAACTGCCTTACTTTTCAGTGATAGTGAGATGACCGCTAGGCTTTAGCTCGTTGAAAGAGACGTTTCCTCCTGGATCGTGCATTCGAAAGCGGGCATGGCGTCGTTGACAACAGATGATCGATAGCATTGATCATCTTATCTTAGCACTCCTACAAAAGACTGTGCGTAATGGTTTCTTTGACTCGCTGTTAGAAGCTTGGACTAACGTTTTCTTCGTCTTTGCAAGCAATTTCATGATGAGTTTTACCAAACACACGGTGTAGCAACTACCGGTACGATTGATCCCCAGAAACGAAGATGCGATTGGAGATGCCAAGTCAAAACGCAAGAGAACGATAACAATAGCACATGTTTCGTCACATCGTATCGTGATTGTCACTCTTGGCTTCTCGGCTGATGCTTAATGATGCGATTGGCGCGAGGATTGTGTTTCGTGGTTCTGATACTCTATGGGTTGCGGATGGGTATATCAGAGGTGTTATTTTGAAACTAAGAATGGACTAATACTCGGAAGCACGGATGAGCTGATTGATCCTTTTAACTGAGACTTGACTTTTCTTACTCTTTCTGGTCGTAACCGGCATTGCTTCCGATAAATTGGGAAAGAGCTGATGATTTATTTTGCAATAACGCTAATAACATTGGGATATATATGACCGGCAATATCATAAGAGTTCCATAGTATAGTATAGTGTTGCAGCCGCAAGATTTACCCGAGCTTTCCTGGAACAAAAGGATGCCCAGCGCTTAACCCTCCATCCACAGCCCAAGCCTGTCCATTGACATAGCTGCTCTCGTCACTTCCCAAGAACAACGCAACGCGGGCAATCTCATCGGCTCTGCCGCCTCTCTTCATAGGGTTCAGTTGGCCAATCTTCTTTTCACTGCCCCGAGCCCTAGCAGCCTCGTATACGGGTGCCGTCATGCCGGTCTCAATGAGACCGGGGCAGATGGCGTTAACGCGGACGCCAGTGCCGGCAAGCTGATACGATATCGTCTGCGCGAGTGACACAACAGCAGCCTTGGAGGCTGAGTAGGGCGTGGAGCCTGCATTGGATCGGATACCGGCTACTGAGGCTGTGCCTATGATGCTGCCACCGGAATGGGGCTTGTCTGGGGATGTCTTCATCATAGCGGGTGCTGCATACTTGGCTGCTAGGAAGACACTGGGATGTGTTATTTAGGTGATGCAGGTTGAAGAGTATAGGTGGGGTGGAAAGCTGAGCAGAGATTGTGCATACCTTGACGTGTTGGTATTCAATATCGACATGAACTCATCTTTGCTGAAATCAGAAAACAACGTAGTTCGACCAACGACACCAGCATTGGCAAAGAAGACATCCAATCTACCGTAGCGCTGGATAGCATCGTCAACTACCTCCTTGACCTTGTCCTCATCCGCGGCGTCAAAGCACCTCGTGTGAATTTCCACACTTGGAAACGCAGCGTTGATCTCTTTCTTGTGCGTCTCAAGATGAGTATCGTCAAAGTCGCAGAGATACAAAGCTCTCGCGCCGCTTTCCGCGTACTGGTGGGCTGTGGCACGGCCGATACCCAATGGTGAGTTTGTACCTACAGAGGAGTAAGAGGGAGGTATGGTGAAGGTTTGGGATATGTTTGTCAGGTACCTGTTATGATGACTACCTTTCCCTCGACGCGAAGCTTGCTTGATCCTGGAGCTACCTTGTTGATTGGCGGAAGGAGCTGGTTGCCAATGGCATTGATACGATCTTGTGCCTTGTCAGACATGGTTGTGAGATTATTTGGCTCTTGGAGAATGTTACAGACAGAGTTGAAAGACACAAGAGATGGGAAATTATGAAGCTCTCTCTTTTATCATATACCGAGGCCTACAGCGAACTAAGTCAGACTGGGGAACGCATCTGGGGAAGTCCCCTTGTTGCTCTAGTCTAGTTGGAGTTTCCCCCGGCTAAAGTGGAGTCATGAGGGGAGCCCCGGAGCCGAGGCACGGGGAATCAATGATACAGATCCCGAGCAGAACTCCAAGTATCACGTGTCTACCCGGTACCATACACATAGTAATGGATCATAAACTAAATAATCATTGCTTCATCTATGGGCTTAACTTTTAATCAAAAAAAAACAGGAAAGAGGAATCAAAAGCATGTCTGGTACTATGACTCAGTGGCGGCCTCAGTCTTGTCCTCACCATCCTTCTCCTCCTCCTCATCGTTCTCTCCATAGTTCTCCAACTTCATATCTTTGAGACCAAGTTCCTCCTCTTCCTCGTCTGTACGGGTATAGCTCTCACGATGGATACTGGGGTCAGGAGCAGGAGGGTCCACGAGGGGCTGAACGTAGCTGCTCGCGAATGGATCGGTAAGCTTGATTGTGAAAGGTTTGTCGCCTCGGATAGCAGCATCGAGACCGTCGAAGAAAGCGGTCCATTGGTTCTTCTCGTCGCTGGCGAGAGAGTCACCACCTTGGCCGGGGCCACTAGCCTCGAAGATCTGTGAGTGAAGATCGCCGCGGACCTGAGTGAGGAGACCCTCAACAGTGGTGAAGCGACCACCAAGAGTGCCGGGATTGACCTGCAGCTTAAGCTCGGGGCACTCCAGAGCACAAGTCTCGCTCTTGAGGATATCACGGGCCAAATCGGTGCTGTCCTTGACCTCAAGTGTGATCTTCTCACCCTTCTCAGGAATCTCACCACCAGTCTTGACATCGTTGGAGCGGTAGCCACAGTCCTCACAGACAGTAGACATGAGAACGACTTGCTTAAAATGAGGAATGTCGACCATCTTCATATGAGTGGTGCAAGGACGCATGCAGCCAGGGCAAGTGGCGGGGAAGCTGTATACTTCATTGGGAATGATGTCGCCATCGGCGGTCAAACCGGGGTTTTGCGCCTGGTGGTCATCGGCGTTGGTGTCGGAGATACCAAGAGCGGCGTTCTGCTCGTCGGTTCGGGCATACTCGTGCTTCTCCCACTTGCCAACACCGTCCTTCAGATCAGGAGCAATGAATGAGTTTCCAGCAGGGTCATCAACCCAGACACGGAAGGGGAATGAGTCACCCATCAGCATGGCGCGGCCCTTGGCGATGATCTCGGCAATCTTGACGTGGAGTTCAGGAGTTTGCTCCTTTCGTGTCTCTTGTCCCATCTCAAGGTCATCGATCACGGTAGTCAAAAGACCCTCGACGTTTGTCAGCTGGCCACGGCCATCAGGAATCTCGAGATCAAGCTCAATAAACTTGACGGTCGCAGTATCGGACTTGATGACCTGGCGAGAGAAGTCGGCGAGTTCTGTCAAGCGCAACTCGTAGTGTGTTCCCTTGGGCTGAACAGTTCCGGCCGCCTGAATCTCGTTGTTCTGGAGGTTGCAGTGCTCGCAGGAGAAAGACATGATGACGACTTCGCGGAAGTAAGGGATCGCAGTGAGAAGAAGACGGGTCATTCCCTTGACGAATTTGTTAGAGATATTGATATGCGACTTGCTAGGCAATGATTCGACTCACATTCTTGCCGCAGTTCATGCAGAGAGACTCAATTTCTTCGACGGCGCGCTCGTCGTCATCGTTCTGAGCATCAGCGGCAGCAGGCGCAAGATTCTTGACCTTGTCGCCGATGCTTTGGAAAAACTCCTCGGGAGTTTGCTTACTGACTTCTTCGGTAGTCATTTTTTGTGTGTGGTGAGATCGAATTGTTAAAATGGTCTTTTTGGTGGTTATTGAATCCGATATAATGGAGGGGCAGAGGGGTCATGAAATTTTTGGAGGGGCAATTAAGTCTAGACCTAGTTATGTCATGGGGTCCATGGTGCAGAATTTGGCAGGCAGGCAGGCGCAGGCAAGCGCTAGAATGTTCGGGATGCATTGAATGGATAGCGGCCTGAGATGACTCAGATCGTTCCATTTGTTAGCTTTGCCCAAAGCAATCTTGAGCTGTCTGACCAATTAAATCTAGGTGTACCTGACAATCCGATATAGAAGATGGGCAGACTTGACGACGACGACAGAGGTGAACAACTACTAACGTATTATCTCATTTAATAAAATGAGAAAGATTGAGAGGATTTGCGCTTTGCTGCTTTTGTCCCGAAAGCAAAGCTTGGAGCCCAGCCTTTCGATTTCTAGCGCGTTTCTTACTGCTGGCATTTGTAGTTTGCTTAGGCGGTTCAACTGGCGCAGATGTCTTCTTGACTTTGCTCTGCGCTGTTTTGCGTCTCACAGCAGGCCCCGGAGCCGGCAAGGCAATCTTCGTATCTCGCTGGCAGTTGTCGCAGTGAAGAATCTTGCATGATCCTTCTTTGTTATCTTTGGGGGTTGAGTTGCTGCCAGACTTTTTACCCTTTTTCTTGTTTCGTATGTTTTTTCGAGCCTCAAGTTTTAGCATGGCATCTTGGCCTGGAATCATTATGAGACCGCAGCCTCCACATGCGTGTTGTCGTTGGACATCAGTCGGCGCAACTCTGAATTGTGAAAGAAGGTGGCCGCGGTAGCTCATGAAATGAGCTGAAGTCTCTGGGGCTGTCGTGCGTAGGAGGTGTGCTGCATCGGTGAGAAAGTCGATCGTTCCTGGAATCTCCGAAAGTGACATTATGACAAGCTTGAGAGAACTGTGTATGCCTTTTGAGTTTTTCTTTTGTAGTCAGCTTTGAAGTTGAGTCTCAAGAGTTGGTCGCGTTCAAGTTTAGAACCTTGACGGCCACAGTCGCGAAAAAATGGGTCTGATAAGATATAGCTGGCGCACGATTGGTTGGTCTTGCTCATGTTTGATGAGCTTCTAATTCACCAGCCTCACTGAACAACTTGCATCTTTCACAATAAGTTATCAGTGCGTGAGTAGCAAGAGGCTCGCAAGATATTTCATAGCCTTGTGATTCTTTCCGAGTTATCTTCTGCATACTCTGTCTACTCCCGCTATATGCCTCTTTCTTGCTGAGTCACCCAAAACAACTAGACGCCAATTCAATATCGAACTCTGGAAAGCTCTACGAGCGGCGGACCTCCCACTTGACATCGTTGATGCTCACTTCCTCGCTGGACTTCTCATCATACTCAAACCATTCGCCCTCTTCCAAATCGATGGCTGTAAATTTGGTGCCGGTCTCAACACCTTCAGCAAGCCATTCGCCCTAGTACCAGGTCAGTATGCCATACAACCCGGGCGATGGGCACTCCTATACCTCTGCCTTGAATTCAACAAACTCGAGACCTCGGCAGTCAAACTCAATGATCTTCTGGGCCTTGGCTGGTTCGGTCTGTTCATAAGCTGCAGGTCCGGATTTGACAGATGCAGACGACTCTCGCTTAACATTTTGTTAGCAAAGGTACTCGATTCGGGTTCAGAAACACTAACCTTGCAGTTCTTGCACTTCCACACGAAGTTGGCTTCTCCTCGACTTCCACTCATCTCATTGGTCTCCTGGACAAGACCATTAATAAATGTATAATTACACAGACTAACCAGTACGTACGAAACGGTTGACTCCAACATAGTTTGAGTGAGTCTCTCGGCAAGAGGTACACTGAACCTTGAACATGTACCAAAAAGGGTTGTCTTGAGTATCATCAGGACGCAAGTTGGTGACCCTGTCATATTGGGATTGCCCCCTCACGTCAATGAAGCCCAAGATAGCGAAAACTTATTTATGACATACCCTTGCAAGTCAGCTGTCAGATACAGAGCGAACATGGTTGTTTACGTGATAATCGAGAGGCCGAAGAGGATCCTGTAGAGAAAAGGCAACTAGATACTATCTGTGAAATGTTGTGAACTCCAAAGTAGAATACAGTTGGTTCAGAGCTACTATCAAAGACCTGCTTGGTTGAATGTGGGTGGTGGGGTGTGAGAATAGTGCCGACCAGCTACACGATGGACATAATGTCACACGTGACTTTTAGAATCGAACCATCCGTGACTGGTCCATTTCGTGGTTCCAACGACTCCACGAAACACCTCAATTGAGCGATTGCCATCAACGACAACCCTCAATCGCCCTAGAGCTATGTCCTAGACATCTGGTCCTCGCCAAAAATGCAGGCTCATCGGTGCGGTTGCCGCGCCTGCGAAACAGTTGTGAGCACTCTCGGCCGCCGAGTGACAACCGCGACTCGACCACGTAAAGTCGCCATTGCGGATATCTTTACAGCATGCTACAGCTCCATGTTTGCGACTGCCGCCATTGTCGATGCCGTGCGAAAGGAGGACCGACGACAAGAATTAGACCGACAGTTGGAGGAGACACGGCGGGAATTGGCCCAGCTACAACTCCGAAACCTCGAGGCGGACCAGACTACGACCGGGAACAGTTCCGCACACAACGATATCTCGCTCGGCCAAATGCACCACTTGTGGGAGTCTATAAAGGAGATGTACACGAACCGGCCATATATGAAAGAGATGTATAAGCCTGCCACCATCCGAATCGACGAGTTTCTTAACCGGGTACACACCGAACAGTACGAATGTCCAGACAAGGCAACGATGGATGCTTACCGACGAACGGACTATGAACATCTCGAGCAGGTCATCATTCGCGAGGAACTCGACGACAGTATCCCTCATAGAAGGCCAATGAATTCTAAGCAACTCCACAACGCTGGGCGTACGCTCAACCACCTTATCCAACAATTACTCAATCGAGCTGGTGCTCACGACAGATCCAACTCACCAAGTCCCAGCTTTGACGAGGCTGTCAAGCTTGCGGACCAGAATCCTTCTTACAAATTTCTTGTGGAGTCAAATTCTGAAATGATGAAGAAGAACCGAGTCACCTTGAATCTTGGCCTCCGCAAGGTTGTTGGCTCATCACTGAGTCTCAAGGAAAAGGTCGGCAGAGTGTGCTATAATCTGCTTGTTTCTGCCTACCCAGCTGATATGCACACATACAACACACTCATTGTGGCTTTCGACAAGCATGGTTACAATTTTTTGGCAGAATCAGTAGTCAATTCCTTCTACTACTATCGACGGCTAAAACCAACACCATCGACTTTTGTGGCCATTTTGAATCATTACAAAACTTCGGGCAACCACGGTCGATTTTTACGTAGCCTTGCGTGTATCGCTGGACTAGACGGCGAGACAGGAGCCAAGGTGAGACGCAGGCTAGCAGAAGGGTTTGATCCTTCAAGAAGCAGGCGCGATAAGATTCAGACGTGGACGCAAACGGGTGACTATTTCTGGCAGCACGCACCACTAGACAAGCCTGTTGTTGAGGCTGTCATTCAGGGTCTTCTTTGTATGAACCTTTTTGATCAAGCCGCCATGTTTTTCGTATCTTGCATGAGGACCAAGGTTATCCTTAGCACGCAAATCATCAAGCAGTTGTTCGATGAGTGTATTGTCGCTCTCGATTGGAGGTCTGCCGTGCGTCTGATACAAGGTTTTGCGGATTGTGCCAATACATGGCCCTCTATGCTGCTCGGCAGGGATCAAGATACAGCTTATTTTATCAACCGACTACAAGTTTTGCTCGACCTCGCTGGTTTACAAAGCTCAGGTGGCGAAGTGTCCCCATCAGCTCTCAACAACTTGTCAATAAGTAACCACGGATTTCGAAAATTCCTGAGCGATCTGGCGGCAGCAGACTCAACTTCCCAGATCGAGATACAAGACTCGACAGCCCAACTTACCAGCTCTTCGGAGAGGAGGTTGCTTCAGATTGAGGCCCTATGGAAGGAACAAGATTTTGTTGCAAAGACCACACGTTCCATCGAGAGTAAACTACTCTATCCTGAATTTTCCCAACATTTCCGCGAGTCCATGGCCTCTCACATAGGAAATGCTGCAGCGAACGATGTTGTGGAGCTAAATAGGGAGATTATGGAGGCTTTTGCACGACTTCCCCGTTCAGACCGGGTCGAGGAAGGCCTTGCGGAGTGCAAGATATTCGAACACGCTTCTGTTGATCGTCCTCAGAGCGGCGTTGTCGAGAAGATGATACAATCAAGACGGGCAACGACGAGTGAGCAAGCAAATAAAGAGGCTGAGGTGCCATTACTAGAGGCACACAGACTCTTGACAGAGGGAACGACAGCAAACAAGCGAATGAATGCAGCAGGGCGTCAGCCACTGCGGGCGAGACCAATGAGGCTTACCACATGGCCAGTGACAGATCAGCGGGCGGGATATTCGGAGAGGCCAAGTTTCGGTTAGCTCTGGAAAGCAACGAGCCGCATGTAAACCAAGTGTTTCACTTACATGATTCCGATGTTTAAATACTGTACTATACTACGTACGTTCCCTATCCACGAACACATATATACAAGATAGACTCAGCATTTGCATGAAGCATAGAGACATATGAATGAAATTATTTTAAAATTATTTAAACTCCACATATGCAGAAAAAGGGAGTCTATTCAGGATTCCAGCATAATTGCTGTACAGGTTAGTTATCATAAGCATTTTTGTTTCCTCCAACTCCCATGTCAGGGTACTGTACCTCGGCCTCTATACAGATTTGACCAGACTTGCAGCTAAAGCGCCACCACTAAGCGTTTCCGTTCGTCATCGTGGGTCAACCCCTGTTATGAATTGGTTGCTGGCATTGATCGCACAGTATATTGGCACTCTTGTAGATGGTAACCAACGTGGCGGTCAAAAGTCGTTCTCATAGTAAGCTCGCCTTTCAGCTTGCACTGTATCCAAAGTAGCGGCGTGATCTGACAGGTTCAAGGGTTACGATGCGACTTTTCCGAATGGGTGCGCCCTGAATCGTGCCGGCCAGTCACGAGGCCGTACAAGGTCCACGGGGCCAATTGGATTGGCAGGCTTGACCTCAACTAAGGGTCCTTCCAAGAAAACGGTAAAGGTACCTGCGAAAGAACAACCCGGTACTTGCTATACTTCGAGCTACTCCAAAGACAGGCCAGATGTGCAGGTACTGTACATTTCTCTACTGGGTTGCTACTATGTAAAATGATGGAATTCTCTCCACTGATGGGATGGATCACATCGAAAAGTTCGTCTCAAAGGCTCCATCCTCCCTCCATTGAATCCACGAATGCTATCTCGGCAAAGAAACAGCCTTGTTCTTTTTTTGTTCGCTGGGCGTATTTAGCAAAATTGTTTCCCGAGCGGGATCCAGGTTCCAGTACCCATAGCATTACATGGCAGGTACTACATATCTCCAACGGCGCCGTCATTATTCACTCCTCCCGTTTCTCTTTTCCTCCTCACATTCTTCTAACGCTATCTTTGCCATACTCATCTTTGCAAGAACCGGATTGTCATATCTAATTTGTGAAATACTTGAGCTATTCACTCCTCGCTCTATCGCCACTTTATCAAGACGACGGATACCTACCTCTCAATTGTTTGCGCAAAGTTGATTTGACGTCACTGGCCCGCGATCGACTATCGTGTCGCATTACACTGCACCTGCAGGACATTGTTGAAAACTTTCTTTTTCTCAATTGGGTGTTACGGTTGTGTACCAAAGACAACCTTGTCAACAGCTATAATTTATTTGAGGGGTCGAAACGCGGTGTGCCTCTCTCATTGTCTAGTACCTTTATCACGACGCTACGGCCGTACCGCCCGCCGATTCTGCTTCCTTCTTTGTCTAGTTGCCTGGAGGGCTGCGCAGCATGAAGTTCGGAAGAAAGTGAGCACTCACACAACTTGTTCTGATAAGCACACTCAACTCACTCACTACTTTCCCAGTCTACCGCGCAACCAGGTCCCCGAGTGGGCGGCCTCATACATCAACTACAAGGGCCTTAAGAAACTTGTGAAAGCAGCAGCAGAGAAAGCAAAGAATGGGGAAAAGGTGGATCCTGCAGGTGGGCGGCTTTGAACGACTCTTGGTGTCGCACACTGAGCCTCTCCCCTAACTCCTGATGCAGAATTCTTTTTCGCTCTTGATCGAAACCTCGAAGATGTCGACTTTTTCTACAACAAGAAACTCGCCGAATTCTGCCGCCGGCTGAACCTCCTCCAAAACCGATATGGACGAACCCCCGATGTCGTCGCTACCCTGGACCAGGATGAAGTCGAAGAAGTCATGGGCGCCCTTCTCGAGCTGAGAAGCCAGTTTCGAAACTTGCAATGGTTTGGTGAGATTAACCGCAGGGGCTTTGTCAAGATTACAAAGAAACTTGACAAGAAAGTCCCAGATCTTGTCACACAGCGTCCCTACATTACAACAAAGGTCGACGTCAAGCCTTTTGCAAAGGAGGCAAACACAGCAAGACTTCTTAATGAGATTAACAGGTGGATGTCTGTGCTTTCAGAAGCTCAGACGTTTAACGATACCATGTCTGAGCACTCGACTCGTTCTCTGGGCCGGGCTTCAGCCAAAGGAATGTTGAGTTTACCTCAAGCTCAGCTTGATGCGCTTGACCAAGCCGTGCGTAACGACGATGTTTCTGCTCTCGAGAATGGTCTCAAGGAATGCAACGCTATTGAGGAAGGTGCCCATCCACTTCTACTGAGTCTCCTCCAGCGGTCAATCTCCGCACGCTCCAAGACATGCATCGCTTTTCTTCTTTCCAACACAAAGACTCTGGATGAGCCAGACGACATCAACGGTCGCAACTGCATTCACCGTCTAGTCATCCACATTGGACGCACAAAAGCCACCAACGGCGAGCAAGATTCAAAGCCTCGCCCTGTACCTGCAGGCTCGCAGTTTAGTAACAGGCACCTCGAGCCAGGATTAACTACGTCGAAGGCTGCCAAGTCGTTAAATCAAAGCGAGTCTCTGCTCTTGAACAAGGATGACGAGGCGGTCCAGCTCTTCATATTCCTGCTGGAGCAGCTGCGCCCGGAACAGAGGATTGCGCTCAAGAGCCGTGATTCTTTTGGTCGCATGCCACTTCATTACGCGGCTCAGTTTGGTATTGTAGTTATCTGTCAAATAACCATGTCCAAGATGCAGGAATGGGACCAATTCCACGTAAAGGATGGCATTGACACACCCGAGTGGCAGGACAATGATGGATATGCGCCCCTTCACCTCAGTGTTGTGGGAGGCCATCCTCTTACCACTCGGGCACTCTTGCAGGGTGAAAACTGGGAAGGAAGCAGCGAAAGCAAGGCTGATATACGGAAGTCCATCGCCAAATCAGGTGCTGTCCTGGCCATTGCTACAAAGTCAAACTACAGTGTGATTGTACAACTCCTGATAGACGCTGGCGTTGATATCAACTGGAAGGACAAGACCGGTGAGACTGCGCTTCATGTTGCAGCTCGTTTCGGGCATGTTGAATGTGCTCAGATTATTCTCAAAGGAACCCAAGATCAAAAAGTAGACCTTGAGGCCACAGAGGGTACCTACTCCTGGACGCCTCTTCACGTCGCTGCTGTTGACGGCAGATTCAGCGTGGCAGAGCTTCTAGTTGAATCCGGGGCAGATATCACACGCCTCGACTCATCGGGATGGACCGCACGGGAGCATGCTGCTCTGCGAGGTCACATGGACATTGCACGACTGCTTGAAACTGACACGCTCGAGGCTGAGTCTCCCCCAGTGAGACCAGTTGACACGCTGCAGCCAACTCCCTCGGATATGTCGTCTATCGATGAGCGACGCTCGAATGGTAACGGAATCAACAATGTATCACGCTCTCAGGATGCTATCAAGAGTTTTGGACACCGATATCTTACCAACGAGAGTCTCGTTCTTGTTAGTCTTGGGTCCATGGACATGCGAAAGAATGTTGAGCCAGTCAGCTTGGACCGCGTTCCACTCACTGAAGCTCACAATACGCAGCTTGACACTGCTCTCTCTATTGTCGTGTCTGCCACGGGTGCTCATGGCGAACCCACCATTATCGATCTCCCGGTGCATGACAGCATCTCTACCGAGCCCATAGTATTTATGACATCCGCTGCGGAAAAGGTGAAGCTTCTTTTCGATATCGTTCCGACATACTCCGGAAACGACAAAAACAAGGTTGGCCGTGCTGTTGCCCTCCTATCTTCTGTGAAGCCAACCCTAGGCTCTCGCCGTATGAACTTACAGGGAGACGTTTGTGTTCCTATCATGTCGAGCAACTTTGATATCATCGGTACCGTGAATTTCAACTTCTTGGTCATCACCCCGTTCCACCATCCCAACATGGAAGTTACCTCGCGACAGACGTATTGGAAGAAGTTGGAATCTACCATGCTAATTGGCCATCGAGGTCTCGGCAAGAATCTGACGAGCAACAAGTCTCTCCAGTTGGGGGAGAACACGTTGCCGTCTTTTATCGCAGCGGCTAACCTCGGAGCTCATTACGTCGAGTTCGATGTTCAATTGACCAAAGATCATGTCCCTGTTATCTATCATGACTTCCTTGTCAGCGAAACAGGCATTGATGCCCCAGTTCATACTTTAACATTGGAGCAATTTCTACACATCAACTCGGACAAGAGTCGAGACTCGCAACAACAGGCAAAGAAGAAGTCTCCTCACTCAGGAGTATCGGGTGATTTCCGAGCGCGTAGTAACAGCGTGGGACCGAAACGCTCGCAATCTATGGGATTTGCCGGTAGCGGACCTGATGACTTGGATGAACGCATGAAGCACACAAAAGACTTCAAAGAGCAGGGCTTCAAGGGCAACACGAGAGGGAATTTCATTCAGGCCCCCTTTGCCACCCTAGAGGATCTCTTCCGGGAACTACCTGAACATGTCGGCTTTAACATTGAGATGAAATACCCCATGCTGCACGAGAGTGAGGAGCACGAGATGGACACGTATGCAGTTGAGCTCAACTCTTTCTGTGATACTGTCCTCTCCAAAGTCTACGATCTCGCTGGGGAACGACACATTATTTTCAGTTCTTTCAACCCAGATATCTGCCTGTGTCTGAGCTACAAGCAGCCTTCTATTCCTATTCTTTTCCTCACAGACGCGGGCTGTTGTGATGTCTGTGACATTCGGGCTTCGTCGCTTCAGGAAGCTATTCGTTTCGCGAGTCGCTGGAACCTTTTGGGTATCGTCGCCGCTGCGGAGCCTTTCATCAACAGCCCCCGTTTGATCAAGATTGTAAAGGAGAACGGTATTGTATGTTTCAGCTACGGCGTGCTAAACAACGATCCTATTATGGTTCAGGTAAGCCTCACTAAACATGACAATTACAAGATGAATTTGCTGACATTTGTTGCAGCGTCAGGTCAAGCAGGGCATCGATGCTGTCATTGTTGACAGCGTCCTCGCCATCAGGAAGGGATTGACGAGCGGAGAGACGCCTGCCGAACTTACAAACGGAGAGGCTGAAACAAATGGCACTCTCAAATCGACTCACGAGCTCAAGGAGAAGTTGGAGGATTTGACCGTCAATGGCGCAGGTCCTTGAGAAAAACCGGCTTCGCAGTGTCCCTTACCGGGCGGACTGGAGTGGTCATGAACCCGACGTTGACATTTAATTCACGCAGCTAGATTTGCCCAGACGTTTCGGCAGTAGGAATAGAGATACCTATGATGAGAATATGACACGGACTTGTTCAGTATCAGAGTCAGCAAGTGGCATTTGGCGCCGTTGATTCGTCTTCCCAGATAGCACCATGTTGGTGATCACGATTCTGTGACTGTGATCACCATATAACGTGCTTCGTATGCAGTGAGGGTAGTATTGTGATCAAAACGGTTCAAACACCACAGCCGCTCCTTTGATAAGAGTGTGTACAACCGACGAGCGAGCGTCCTAGTCGTCGTACGATTCTGCAGTCCCATAAAACCATGCCTCAAAACAAGCCTATTGAGCTACAGTTAGAACGAGATCTACAGCTGTGCCGCATCATTGGAAATGTTGCAAGGACCAGGGCATGACGCCAGGATACGTACGGGTACTTGCCGTGGTGATCTTCAAAGTTTCCCTCTAATACTGGGGGGGCTGTGCATGTTTCGAAGACAGGGGGTACATGGCGGAAATAGTCAACCGACCGTTCCAAGCCATATTCTAGAGGTCAAGTGTATTGTGCCATACTCGGATGCACGGGGTTGCCGTATGTGCCAGCCCATGGACTCCGGAAAGGGAAACGGGGTTCGCTCCAAAGACGGCTTTGTTTCAACCGTCTACCCGATACCGTTTATGAACGAGAACTGTCGTTTATGTCTCGGCGGTACAGACACACCGTAGACATGTCTCAGTTCTTACCCTGTTGTGAGCGTTGGCTTGGTCCTTGTCGAGAAAGAGTGTGATGGCGGCTGGGCATGTCGCATAGCAAGGTGAGGACATCCCGTTAACATGACTTGCTCGCTTCAGTCAGTCAGCCAACTAATCTACATTAGTGATAGCCTGTCTAATTGTATGCCACCAGCTGGACATCGAGATATGTCTCCAAAAGTCTCTTTATAATCCTGACCAACACTGTTTGGGGGAAGAGAAAAGAAGGCTCTAATCCGAGTAAATGGGAGCAGAAAGCCCGTTCATTCCAAGCAAGGTATTGTCTATGGTAATCCTTCAAATTAGCTATGCAACTGCCGATAATTCTCATGTGAAAAGAAATCAGAGCTGATAGAAAACCTGGAAAGTTGCATTTGAATGATTGACAAGTCAAACTGTCAGATGCGGGAGATTGTGACATGATCGCCCTCTGGTGGGGTTCAATTAGATAATTGGCAGCTGAATACAAGAGCTAAAGCTCGCGATGTAACTTTGGAGAGGCCACTTCTTGAACTGTAGTGCCATGGCCGACAGCTCAAATGGTGGCTTCTCATGATGCTTGATTCAGATGTGGTTGTTACTCGGCAACAGCAGTAGCTCTCCTGTTTTCCTCCAGTTAAGCAGAATGGCCATTGTATTGGTTCACTCTTTTCGTTTCCTGATAGTACGTAGACTGTCGTTGATGGTGAGACGGATATTGCAGGGCGGGTCTGTGGACTTTGATTGACAAGGAAACCCTGGGTTGACAAAGAACAATATCAACTTTGACATGTAAGCAAGGTACAGGAGGCACAGTACAGTGAGGTTTGCGAGGCGGAAGAGTCCTCGTACAATAGGCGAGAGCCGTTATGCATGGTAGACACCGACATGACGGTCAGTAAAGTCTAACTAACCACAAGCTGCCTAAAACGCAGCATGCGATGCGACACAAGGGATGTCCATTGAGAGATCCACGTCCAGGATGTGATGCACATTTGCAGTATTGCAACCTTCAGGGTAATATGGCGGGCGTGTAGTGGAGGGCGGGAAATGACGCCTCGCGTCTTAATGAATTAAATCCTCTAAAGCAGACCCAATGTCGTTCTTGTTTTTTCTTTTTCCTTTCCTCCCTCTGATTGCCTGTTGTCGACATGCCTGAAGTTCTCGTATCGGGATACCCATGTCCTGTTGGCATGCGGTGCCAGCTGTGGTAAGCTGGTAAGATCCGGGGAGTATTCCAGGGCATGGATTGTCATATGTCACATTTTGTGGGGTAAGTGAGGTATGTAACCACTGTGTGAGACAAAGTCGAAAAACCACAAATTAAATGCGGAGTGGTATGCACTGCAGCTGATTTGTTGAGTCATGCCAGTGATGTGAATCGAGACTATGCTGCTAGGTTCAAGCCCGGCTATCAATCAGTGAGCGGTAAAGTATGCGGTCGAAATTGAGGCTCACTAGGGCTGGCTGAGGCTGCCTAGGTAACCTATATAACACGGAACCATGCCTATATCATCAGGCACATTTGATAAGGCTCGTGAAGACTGAGCACACTTCCAAGGCCTTTGGGCAGTGACTGCTAAGTATTGCATCGATCGGCAATACTATCTGGGCAATCGCCTAGTTTATGGTGATAGCGTTCTGCATGGGTTGATTATAGATGCAAGGGATCTTTTGAAAAAAATTGGGTTATCTTCAAAGCACCAGACTGTCTTGTTAGTAAATCTGTGCAATTATGTCTTACAGTAACGTGGTTTTCCTTCGTGTGATTTGCTGGTTAATTGTGTATGAAAAATATTTGTCACATGTTTCGAACAGCAATATTTGCTTCGCCGTTTTCAAATAGAGTAAATGACGTGACTGATATTTCGTCATGACACGGTGCTATTGAGCTGCCCAGTAAATGAATAGAGAGCCGGCTGGTGAGTCTACTGCAGAATGTCAGCCTCATGCCAAAAGGCGCCAACGGCAGAAGCAAACATCAACTCGCTCTACCGTTGGCACTACTGCGGTGCCGTTGCCGTTGGCAAACTCAATGCTGTATTCCCTTCGCCCGTTTCTATCTGGCTGTTCCATTCTTAGCGGTGGCAACATATCAAACCAATCCATGTCTCGTAGATACACATTCGGACCCAGACATGGTCATGGTGGACTCATGGTGCGAGATGAAGCCTTGGCGGGGGGCTCTATCAGCCGAGACTTGACAAGAAGGAGCCTTCCCAGTCATCCATCCCAACCACTCCATGACTCGCTGTACCAGAATCAGCTTGGTTTGCAAGGGTAGAGCGTAATGTTTTCCGCTTCAAGGGCCCCTGGCACTTGTTTCGACTCATGGACTCAGTCGATTGCTCATCTCAATATAGTAAAACAGTGATCCGTCAAGGTTGAATAGAAACAGCTGATACATTCCCGTGGAGCAAGCAAACTAAACTCAGCGAAACTTTGTAAGACCAGTCTTCGACCGCCATTCCCATGTTGTGGATGCTTCAGACATATGCTGGGGCTTCTCTTCGTAACACCTTCGACGCACCGCAACGATGAATATTGAGCCCACAGTATATCTGAAGGTAATTTAACGGGTTGGTGAATATCAGGCATCATGGATCCATCATCAGAATTCGTTTGTTGATTAACGCCGGCATGATGTCGACGAGCCATCTGGTCTCCATACCTATCGAGGTCCTCACGTCAGAGCTATGCAGCTGCCGGTAACGCCGTAGAGCAGAAATGTCTGTAAAAGGCTGAAAGAAAACGATTCAGTGTTTTCTGGTTTGCGGCCTCTAGCACGCATACTCTGACTGGAGCAGAAGCTCCCACAGCACCACCCGGTTGGTGCTGTAACGGTCCGCTCCGCTGCTTCGAATTGTTCCATCGTAGAACATTCTGCGGTACTGGCGCCGGCCGCTTTGAACCTGCCATGTTTTCGAGTTATCCCCAAGCTCAATTCAGTACATAGGCCCCAGTCACTATGTCTTAGTGTGGATTCATTGTTCTCCTGACTCGAGTTACTTTGCGCTACAAATCCTCATAGTACAATACCTAGGCTAGGGCATGTGTGATTCACTATGGAAGGCCAAGCCGGTTTCTAACGGTAACGAAACGACAAGAGTAGTAACATTTACCTTGTTCCGAGGTCGCCGATCGGATACTTTCCTTGTTCCAGAGGACCACGTGTAGTGTTCCAACGGCAAGGCTCAAAAATATGCCCTCGCAATGAGCACTACCGACACTGACCTTGCCGCAGATACGTGCATCATCCATCAACGGCAGTTGTGGTTTGTTCCTGCGCCAGAACTGCTCTGGTTGCGCACTAGTAACGGCATATGGATACCTCTGGCAAGAGGTGCACTTTCGAGTTCGCTGGAACCCAAGTGGGCAAAAGCCCTGCACGACATGGACGCAATTTTGTCATTAAATTGCGTTCACAGGATGGATGGCCTTGTGTGGTTGGCGAATTGCTTTTCAACATTGATCCAGCCGTGTTTCTGCAAGCATGCTCAGTTGTTTGTGAGATTGCAACGTCATAAAACCACACTTCCAGTATTCAATCTGGCAAGGACAATACTGTAGCCTGGTGGCACAAGCCGGCAGTCGTACATAAAGATTTTCGACAAGGGCCTGAAACCTTTGCCGATCCCAAGGATTGTGCCCCGGTGCAGATGCAACACCCCGACCTGATTGGATGATACCCGAAAGAGACCTAGTTTGCGAGCTGGTGTCACATTCATGACTGTATCCGGATTGTGGCTTATCATGGACGTTGATAGCAAGTGGAAGATCATCCGAATCACATCAGGACTCTTTTCCAAGAGCCGAAGCCCAAAATGCCGCCCCGCCTGTCAGTTCGGTTAGGACCGCTAGTTCAGCTGAAACCCTGCCGTGTCAAGGGATATCCCGTCAAGCACTGTAAGGATAACCAGCTTATGGCAATATCGCGCTCTTGTGATGGCGAGAAATGCTTGAGCTGGGTAAAGGCCTGGGTAGCACAAAATATCGCATAAGACTTCCCGTCCTTGCCGTCATTGGCGCAGGGCTTTGTTGCAGTCCAGGGTTCCGATAATTGACTTGTTCCAATTGCGTTATCAGTACTGGGGCCAGTTCCCAAGGTCATCAATGACTGGCAATCGAGTGCCGCCGGTGTAATTATGTCATTGGTGAAGGGCAGTAGAAATTTCCCGCGGGTGACTAAATCGAAATCATTACTGTTGTTTGGAGATGTGCTGTCCCCACACTGAGATCAACTGGCTGTAGCTGGTAAAGGCAAGTCAATCGCTGCCGAAGCCGGAAACCCTTGTTCGCTTGGCAGGAGCTGGCTCTTCAGAACAAACTCATTTGTTTTAGTATTGATAGGGGTCCTAGGGGGTTGAGAAAAAGCAAGAGAAAAAAAAGGGCAGCCTACTAGCCACAGAAATTGTATGAGAGAATCACCCTGGTTTTTCTTCTCCGGGGCCATAGCATGTTGTGATCCGCTGGCGGACCTCATAGCCCGGACAAGACGAGTCATGTCGGGACAAATTCCATATGCATTCCGCAATTTTACTAACAGATGAACATCGAGATCGAGATCGTTGAAGAAACATTATCAATGCTTCTTTTTAGTGGCGGCCAGGGGTTATTGGTCCAAGCTGGTAGCTTCAAGTGCGGTTCTTCAACTGAGCAGGGTGTTTGCAATGCGGTAGCTTTGACGTCCTGGGTCAGGAAACCAAACCAAACCTGAGACGATTTAGAACGAGTGGCCCGTGCCTTGCCGGGCGTTGCTCGTGGCTGTATAACGGTAAATTAGTAAGTGAGCGTTGGAAGATGGTATTACTGTACGCACAGAGTCGAGGCGTGACAAATACTTGAACCATGAAATGGATATACTCCAAGACAGGCACTGGCCGAGCTTTGGGGCTGGCGAGGTGTCGACACCGTAGTCGATCGAGACCATGGAACGAAAAGTTGTTTCGACAAACTGCTCCTTACTTTTTTCCAGAGGTGAGCAGACTGACCCGTCTAAAAGTTTATCCTAATTGGCGTGATCATTTTATGTGGCACGTGGCGGGCAATGCTAAATTAACGGTTGTTTTGAAATGGTCTCAGTTCTCTTAGATCAGTTCATGAGCTGAAGTCTGGAGCTTGCAGGGCTGGGGTTTGACGCAGACTGGTTAAGGGAGGACAGAAAATATGAGACGTGTGTAAGTGATTGAACAGCAGGATTTAGTGACGACGGGTCTCAAGTTTTCTGACTCCTAGATGGTGACTGGATCGCATGGCGTCTTGACTTTTTTTTCTGGTACATATTTCACATCCTGGCCTGTAGGTAAACAAAACCGTGCGTTTCGTGAGATGTGCAGTGGTATGAATCGACGTGAGATGCGAGATGCACGTTCGGTCTGTGCCCAATGGGCGTGAGGATTTCAAGCGGTGTATCAATATCTTGCCCACTGTTTGAAGAACTTCCAAGCACGATAGGGGCACGTAGAATGGTAATGGCAAGAGCAGGTTGCTTCTACTGATGACGGGGGTCGCAGGCTTGCTGGAAATCTTGCATCTGCATGGAGACTGAACAGCACCTGCCTACGTTCCTACCTGACGCAAATACTAAACGTGGCCCGAGTTACTACCTATTTGGCAGGCATGAATGTTTCTTATTCCGTGCAATTGGCCAGGTATCTATCGTTGGGCGGGCCTAAATCCCAAGGCAGGTGCAATTCAACAGCCACACTTGAATATACAATTTCAGGGGAAATCGTCATTTGATCCGACCTTTCCATGCTGCGATGTTTATTTTCGTCCGCTCTACGCCATGATGTCCATGCCCTTATTGGCACAGGCAGAGATGGCTTTGCACGAGGGAAGACGAAGTATAACTCACGGACGATAAGCATAGCACCATGCATTGCAAATCAACCCAACGTCTGTCAGAGCGTCCCGTTCATCCCACGCTTATCGGGAGAAGGAGATCTCAGTACCAGACATCTCAATGCCGTGCGTTAGTGGGTGTTGAGGTTGAGGGTTTGAGACTCAATTTGGTGACGGTTAATAGAAACGGTTGGTTTATTGGACTAGCAACAAGCCACACAACCGAGTTGGCAGACTACCTAATAACCACCTCTTAACTCAGGTACACAAAGGTATAGGTACCGACATTCTCTTAACTGAAACAGCACCAACTAGCCATGGATACTTATTGATATCATCCTGCTTTCCAAGCCCGCCTGCCGTGAACAAGCGCTCAAAACAAGATGAAGGGTCAGAAGTTCAGTTATCATCCAAGCCTGTCTCATCACCACGAATTACCGCCACCCACCTGAGTAGTTGCTGTGTAGTCGTGCGTATACATGTTCAATTCAGACCGAATTTCCACGGGCTTGCGATTCCGACATCCATCGGCTTGTCGCCTGTAAGTGTTTTCGCCCTCTACTACGTACTTACAAACTGCAGTATCATTTTCTCTGCCTACCTAGGTATGTATTATTCGTGACCCACCTCGCAGTCAAGTATTTTGGTGCTAGTCACCTGGGTTGAGTCGTGTTGGACAGACCCCGGACTAGCGTGGTGAGCATGCATGGGCTCACTCATGTACTACAGCAGCCAGCATCATCGAGCTCAAGACAAGGAACGGCGTTGACAATGTCTCGGATTGTGCAGGATCTCGAGCGCTGATGCAGGCTCCAATACCAATAGGATTTTCTTTGGAGGCGGTGAGTCGTGCATCATGAAATCATGGAGCTCAACGGAGTAAGCGACCCGGGGTGTTTTATTGTGTTTTACTTTTTTCTTCATACTTCGCTCGCAACCGTTACATTGGACGATCAGCCATTCAGGGTTATGCTTCGCAAATCTGGCAGGGAGATGCTTGTTGCCAGTGATCTTCGCGGGCATTCAGTATGACCCCCACTATTTCGTTTCGAATGTAACGCAGCGCAGAAGTTCTCAGGCGGAAACAATCTCGGCCGAAGCAGGGTTATGGTAGAATAAGAACAGGAGTAGGAACAGGAGACAGACCAGGGTTCCCGAGTGCGACTCTGCGAGCCTCGCCGTGCCATACGGATGATCAGCGCGTGCAACCCCTGGGCTAACCCTGGAACAACAACCAGACAGCCGATTCAAGTGTTGGTTCTGTAGAACTCTATGTCCGCAATACAAGCCGACTGGACGACCTTGTGTGGGGAGTAGAGATACCTATGCAACCATAGCCAGCCTCCCACTGAATACCAAACTTTAATCACAATCAAGTAACCCGAAAAGGGAACAGCATTGAACTTATTATGTGTAATTTAGAAAGACGTTCACAATCATTATCCGTCATTATGATAACTCGGAGGTATCTGCAGCACGCAGGCATGCGAGAGACACGAGCGAAAGAGTGATCACATACTACGGGAATAATGAGTTTTTGCATCTCTTATCTCATTGACTTTGGGTTACTTCATGCACAGCCTCATTGAAATAATAATAGCTCGTTACACAAGTCAAAGAGAACCGTTAAGTTTTGTTTTGGACCCTTGTTTCTGCTGTCGGAGCAAGGTTCTGTCACAGGAGTGGCGCATCTATATCAAAAAATCTTTATTCAAACCAGCAATCATCAGTATCGAATATGATGACTTCTCCAAAAGACAGTTGAATCGTACTTGATCCAATCATGATAAGATGAGCTAGGAAAACCTCGACTGGCCTTTTACTAATTTAATGCTGTTCAGAAACACTAGCACTCTGTATCCGTAGTCTCGCTGCAATAATGCCACCTAGAGTGTTAACCTAGACCACAGCCTAAGCGTCAGGGGACTGAACAAGGCGGTGCGTGCCTGGTCAGCGGATCAACCGAGACTAGGTAGATAGACTCAAACAGCCACGTGATGAATACAGATACAGATGCAGATACATATTCAGGAGATTAATATGTACATGCCTCTTTATTCTGGGCCCGTTGCTGATCATTTGATGGTGTGCTCGTGAGAATAAAGGGTTGTATTGATGTTTTTCAATCAACAGCCGCCTCAGCCCTGGATAAGAAAATAGCCACATTCAGGCGACAGGTCAGCTGTCTAAACCCTGCTGCGTGTCAATGGGATACAATGGGTACGGTAGCTTCTGTCAAATCTTGGCCCCTCTCTCCTAGGGATCGACGGTTATTGTTCAATCTCCAGTTGCTGGCTGAGCGATGTGGAGAAGCCGGTTGAAACGTTGCGGTCTTATGCTAATTCCGCAAATCAATATCAATGAACCCACTTGAGACTCGAGCTCGACGAGTTTAGTATCTAATGTCATTTTCTGCCGAGTTTCCAATAGGAACGAGTTACTTGTGACATAGTGAAAACTATAATACTAAAGCGAGATTGCAGTTAGCAGCTAAAGTACCTAGTCTGGTACCTTTGCATTGACGCTGACATCAAAATAAACAAGAGGCTGTAGGGCTTGGTCTATTAGGGATATGCCTGGGAATGTGCGAGGTACATACGTGCCTACTACCTACCTAGGTATCTGCTTCCTCACCGGCACGGGGATAGTCCATGGGAGTCCCCTGTATTTCTCATACCTTGCACCCCGGAGCATGGGGCAGGACAAGGTGGAACAGGGAGTTAGGCTGTGCATGGCCGTGGCTTGGAGTCCAAGACAAGGGTTAACGTCCACCGTAACATCAGCCAAGTCAGGAACGGCATGGGCAATCGGTAGGGATCGACAAGGGTTCTACAGAACTGTGGGTGGTGGTGTAGAGATCTTGGTGATTGGGCACATAGTACCTAGTAGTTATTCTGTAATAGGTAGATACGGCTTGACTCACCAAGTTAGTGATCCATTACAGGAAACAAGGGACGTCTTCAGCACGTCATGGTTCCTCATTAATTTAATGCGACACCAATAGCGCGTTGAGGAGACGTCCGAAGAATGCTATAGCAGCAATTGTCCAGCTCGAGAAAAGAAAGACCAAGAGTATGCATACTTGCTCCAAACTCTTGTAAATGCTGTTCTATCCAGCATATCCGTTGTTGAGGCGCATTGTTTTGAGACTTTTGTAAAACTCATCCGAGCCAGAACCGGACGTAACGCGACTGCTGAGGTTCGGCACGAGCCTAAGTAGGCCCGTGTTGGTGAAGTGTTGGTTCGCGGGCAGTGACCTATCTTAATCCCATGGCGTGAACCCCGCCGTTTAGTTGCACTCCCATCTCGTTCAACGTTCGATGTGCCGCCAAAGTCGTAAGCAAGGTCGAGCCATTGAATCTGGACCAGTATCGTTTAGTAGCGGCGACTTGTCTGAATAATATGTAGGTATAAATGGGTGATTATATGGAGAGCTCGACGTACAACTTGTCGCAATGGCTTGTAGGCGTTGGGTGTGACGCATTGGAGGAATTTGATGCGGGGCAGACGTAACTGATGGGAACCCCTGTTCGCTCTCTCTACGACAACTGTCAACTGGCACAGATGCCCCTGCTCTCACATCAGATAAGAGCCTGTATCCATACTGTATCTACTTGCTTTCGAGAAACAGTGGTATTGTCGCGAGAGCAATGAGCAGTCCCTAAGCAGGTTACCAGCCTGAGTCGCTCTTGAATTTATGCAGAGTATAAATTAGCTTCGGTAATAAAACTTCCGAGTTGTGAAAACCCCACCAGAAATGTGTGATCGTCGGGCATTCTACGGATACTAGAAAGGCTACAGGCGGCAGGTGCTGCTGGCTGAGTGGTTTAGCTAACACCTGCCTCCCATCGAGGTGCGGATAGATGGGCATCATGTAGGTATGTACAGTACTAGGTAGTTGAGACCCACTCTGATGTCCAATAAACAGGTCCCATCCCGTCCTTTTTCCATGTCTATCGTATTGGCTCGTTAACAATTATCCTTTCACCCTCCGTCATGCATCCACTGCCACGATGCCTGGGCTATATTCATTGTAGGATTGGAGAAATGTACCCAACCGCAGAGACCGTATCAAACAGTAGCATCAATTCCACTGTCGTTAACGACAAGAATCTCCCTCCACTGAAGTCTACGGACACAGCGGGCTGAATCAGACCCCAGTCGCGGCGCCCTCCAAAGCCAAGCCAAGCCAAGCCAAGCCAAGCCAACGCCCTGAGCCCCCAGTCGCTCGCTCTCAGTGGAGTGCAGACGCAGCTTTAGGTGATCCCGCCAGCCCGTCAAGTACTCAAGTTGTGTCTGCGTGCCAGGCGCCAGGTGCCATGCCATGCCATGCCATGGCTTGGCCTGGTCCGCTTTAGATCTCCGTCTCCAAGCACATCCATCCATCCATCCATCCATTCTTGGAACCTACGATGCTAGGATGCCCATTTTTTCTCTCAGACAATACCTCATCTGGTACCTAAGGTGTAACAACAAAAATAGCTGTTACAGATTGAGTAGCTCTCGGCTCTTGCCGGAGACGCCGCGTTTTGCTATCTTGAAGGCAGTTTCAACTTTAGATTTTGGTTCCCTCTCAAGCTCAAGCTCGAGCTGGTCCATGAATGTGGTGGTTGTGGCTGTCCCCTCTGTCTCCGCCAACCTGGGTTTCCCAGGCCGCTGGCGCACTACCAACCATCTGAATATTGGCTCCAGCATCGTCTGTATTTTTCTCAAGAACCCTGATCCAAGGGTTCTCGAGAGAAACAAGCTTACTAGCGTTGGGCCACTTCATGCAGCTGGCCAGTCAATCGGTCAACGGCGGCATCATCAAGCAGTTAAGATTCTGTGTGCATTTTCGAGGGATCTGCCATTCGTATCCATCATTCATCCCTTGCTTTAGCACATCAGAACTCAACGCCATCAACTGGATTAGACATCCATCACTGATTAGACTTGTCGTCGGCTTGTGTGCCCCCTGTCCCCGTCGCGGGCTGGCGGGCTGGCTCAACGTCCTGGAATATGCAGTGTGCATTTAGTGCGTACCAGAATTTATTTCCCTCCCCCTCCCAAAGCTCTTTCTAGCCGTGATAGGCTTAATCGGGTCTATCTTCTAGAAAAGCCATCCAATCATCGTATTAGAAAAGTCTTGGAACATGGGGCTGCAATTATACCTACCTCCCCGACGGCAAGTCTCTCTACGTTAGTGCTCAGTGACGAACGTAATGGCAATATAGCGCATTGAGCACAGTGAAGCAGTTAACAGGTAGGCGATGAAACCATGCCACAGAGAGGTCTAGCTAGCTAACGTAGCTACCTTTTGCATGTCCCATTTACACTAGTAATGGATCTTGGCCCGCGCTACACCACTAATTCGGATAATTATTGTCCTCCAAGCACTTCTTGGTCAATGCCTTTTCAGAGCCTATAGTTGGTAATAGTTTCGCCTTTGAGCCCTGACGCACTTTTATTAACCCACTTCACACAGGCAACGCAGCTACTATGTACTTAGCTGACTAGCTGCTGCATGCCGCCATCAACATAAGCCTAAGGTGGTTTAGTTGGGCAGTTGGAGACGTTGTACTCGGTGTGCAACCCGGGCTCCTTCTACTCTGAGTCTGTTAGTGGCAGCCCTCGTCTCTATTTTTGCCTTACATTTCCTTTGCCTTACCTTGCCCTGCCTTTATCGTCCCCTGACCTAACTAATTGACCCTTGATGGATGCGTCTCTTCATCTCTCTCTCCCTCTCCAGTAGCCTCCCTCCACTTTCTTCTCTCTATACTTGACGTGCCGTCACGCTTTCTCACCCTTGGCTCATTCCCCATCCTAACTCTTCCTCAATTTCCTCTTATGGTATTCACACCCCCCGTCACTTGTTGCCGGCCACGACCCACTGAAGCCCGCTGTTGCAGGACAGGGTTCCCTTGACTTCTTTGATCTCCTGCGTGGTTCATTATTAGCCCCGGCGTATGGATATGGACGTAGGTATACGGATACCATGCTCGCTGTACACCTATGAACTAAGTCAGATTTGCGACGGCCCATCTTTCCAGCTTGAGGTGGCTACTGTCCTCGTCTTAGTATTTAGCATCTGCGTGGCCCTGGCTAATGTACTGATACGGTACTCGATTCTGCACTACTTCACAATACATACACCAAACACTCCTGTCCTGAACCCCACTGCCCTTGTCTAGCGGGACTAGAGCCAGACCAGAGTAGAACCTGGTAGTTGTTCGCTCATATCTGTCGCCGTGCCCCCATTACGGTCTTGTATGGGGCTTTATCGAACGTCCAGTCTACCTGACTCGAATCAACTCAACTAGGTGCTACATGGTCCGTTTCGACGACTCAATACTTGTGGTTGACTTGATAGACTGCGTTACGTTGCGTTAGTTATATCATTGGGCCTTCGTCGCCCCGAACCCAATCAGTTATTGCCCTGATATTCCCTTGTCCTTCCTTCTGGATCTCTTCCATCATCCCTCAAAGTACAGCCATCTGTAGCGGCGTCCCTCTTTTCAGGTGTACAACCCTCCCCGGCCCCAGCCAAATTTCTTCTCTTCGATCCACTGGTCAATCCTGGGTAGTGCCTGCATTAACACAAGACGTTTAAGCACTCAGCTCCCACTCAATCTGGTCCCTCAGCTTCACCCATCTTTTATATCCCACTCTCAACCACTTCCTTACTACCGCCAATATTATATATACTCATCACCATCCGACATCTTCAAGTCATCCGTACTATAAACGCTCCTCGACTGTCAGATCCGAGCTTGTTCACGTTAACTTATGAGCGCTGCTTTATCTACGATTGACCCTATTGCCGCCTACTATACCCTAATTACAGGCAAAGTCTAGCCATTTACCCATCGATCTTTCTCAGCGATAGTAGAACACATCTGCTGTACCGAGTCTGCAACCGTCAATCCGCGAGCGCTTGGAAATAGTTATGCTATAGCCTGTCAGCGATTTGCCCAATTTCCATCTACTGCAGCACTTAGCACTGTTTTGCACGCATTGCCTCTAAGGGACGTCGATACCTGGCAAACATAATCATGGAACTCATGGAATTAGTTGAGAACGAGCCTACTGCCCGACCATTTCAGTGCGACTGGCAGTCTTGCACCAAGGTTTGTTGCTCCAGAGCCAGCCATGCCAACTTTCCTTGCTAACCTCGGACACAGAGCTTTAATCGAAAATCTGATTTACAAAGACATTATCGTATACATACTAATGAACGGCCTTATTCTTGCTCTATTCCTGGATGTGGGAAGAGTTTTATTCAACGAAGCGCGTTGACGGTTCATATTCGAACACACACGGGCGAAAAGCCCCATCAATGTCAACACATAGGCTGTGGCAAACGGTTCTCTGATGTATGTAGAAGCAACTCAAGTGCCTGGAAGGAAACCAACTAACAAACGCAGTCTTCGAGTCTTGCACGGCATCGACGTATACACACTGGAAAGCGTCCATACAAATGTGCCCATGATGGCTGTTCCAAAAGGTAAGTTGTGCCAGCCCTATCAAATGAATCGCTTGCTCACATGGAACTCAGCTTTTGCAGAAAAACCACCATGGTCAAACATCAACGGAGATCGCACCAACAAGGGATGAACCCCAACGACATCGACGATTGTTCTTCGGATTCTGATTATGACGAGTCTCCCTCTACTCCCCAGCACTCCTCCATGACCTGGTCGCCCCACGACATGGTTTCTATGGGCCAAACAGCACCCAACGGCTCGCTCCATCGTGCTTCCTCTTATGCCGACTTCGAGTCTCAAGTCCATGGCCACAATATGCCATCCCATTATGCTCACAGACATGGAATCCCCACCACTGTTCCTCACGAGTACCACGGGCATACAGTGCCCGATCAACACGCCCACGTTCAGCTTGTTCATCGAGCCGCAGCCATACCACGTCAGGCATACTATGTTACTGAGCAAGGAAACCCTGGAGTAGCTACCATGACCAGTTCCTTGCCTGCTCATTACCACTTGTCACAACACGTGGAGCGACCTGCCATGGAAATGCCGTATTCGGCCCCGGGAATTCCAACGTCGATTCAGAGCAGCCCCAGCACCTTCTCTGCCACTTCGGTTCCGAGCCCTATGGTTCAGGATGGCTTCTATGCTCACCAACCAACAACCCAACCAGCATACACTACAGCGGAAACTCAACCAGCCATGGTTCAGTACCATCAGCCTCTTCAGCACCATATGGCCCAGCCCCAGCCCCAGCAGCCGGTTGTATCGCAGCCACAGCATATGCCTGCCACGACCGAGCACTATCCTCCACCGTCAGCACACCCGCAACAAGACCAGTGGTCCCATTACGATCCACCGATCGAGGTTACAACCATTGGACAGCTGCCCGCGTATGGGAGTGCAGTGTATGACATCTATGCGCCAAAGATGGAGTTCGATGATCCCTCACTGCAACTCCCTAGCAGCAGACTGGCGAGTATGTGATCAGTCTGTTCTTAATGTCACTCTATAATTTACGAATATTGTCTTCGGCACACGACAAGACATCGCCCTGTTTTTTTCACGATAGTTACCTGTAACATTACGATCCTATCACGGCTGGACCACGCAACGATCTCTATTTCATGAAATTTGTTTCTATTCTTGAAGAGGATATACCCATCGGGATGGTATTGGAAGAGAACAGGATATAGCGTTACTCGAAAACCATCAATCTTGCTCTAGAGCTTATGGAAGGTGTCAACCACGATTCGGAACACCATCATTTATTCCCACCTTCCCCCTTTGACCTTGTGTAATTCGAGCTGGGGAGGTGTTTGCTCTTTTTTTTTTTTTTTTTTGCCAAACGTTTTTTATTTGAGCATCTGCAACGTTGGATCAAGGGCGTTGCAGTGGCTCATTCTTGTCGGATTATCTATACCTTGATTTATCGGACGGCAGCCCATTGCACTTGAGTATTTTCTCTTATCTTTTCATTATTTGTTTTCTTGTCTTTTAAGCATTGAGAAGCACCAATACCCTATGTAAGGTTCATGTTGAGATTTCGTCAGACGGATAATTTACCAGGAGTAGGAAGTGGATGGAATGGAGGAAGGGCGAAGCGCTTGTGCAAGCATACGGACCAACACTAGCATTAAATATTTCAAGACTTGGGAATAGAGACTTATGTCTACATCTAATAAATATATTGTCTTATTACTAACTCATTTTTAATTCTTTTTTATCCCAGAAAATGCTTGCGGGGACGAATAGTCAGGGTACCGCACCGTAAGCTACATAATGTAACGGACCTTCACCATCCGCACAATACTCTATCATACCTAGTATCAATAGCTCTGATAAACAGAAATCGCCAATATGTCTAGATTTAACTATGTATTCAAATGTTGTGGTCGGGAGACGGAAGATCTGATAGCCGGGTTGTGATGACTCAGCGATTTCCCGAAAAGGAAAGGTTGTGGCCTGTGATGTGATGCCGAATCGCGGACCAGAGTGGCACGCAGTCCGAACTCCCCCCCATCGATTACATGCCGATGATGCCTGCGCGCGATTCACTATGAGTGCATCCCGGTAAACTATCATTTCGTCTCTCTGAGCAGACTTACCATACAACATACCTGGCAAACGATAAACGTTCCTGTCCCGAGAAACTTTCGACGCGGCGGGAGGCGCAGATCAAGCCACTATTACACGTCATTGAAACAGTTTATCATCATCATTTCTTTCATTATCAGCTTACAAACATCATTGCGAAAGCACTTCTGGTGCAAAAAATACTCGTAGCATGGCCTATAACGCCATGTTGCTGCCAGTAAGTCGCCCTAGGGTCCAGGCATAGCCATTACCGAGCAGCACTGACGAGACTTCAGAACATGGCAGCGACAACTACGGATTTATGGCCTTCGATTTCGAATACTCTAATGTCCCCTTGGAGACACACAACCTCACTCCCGGCCCGTCGATCAGTTATTTCGAAAGATCATGCTAAAGACAACAACGCTGCTGAACCCCGCCAAGTGAGTTGCAGCTCAGTTGTGTTCAAACATCATACTGACCCCAATCGCAGGTAGCCGAACTTCGGCTCCCCGAATTCCTTCAAAAGGTGGACTTGACCTCCTTCTCTCGTTTACGATTCTCTGCAATGGCACCGATGACCGCCCAGGCTACTATCGCGAACATGGGTCGTGTTGGCCTTCATGCGGCCAACCCCATTTTGCGACACCCCTACTTTCAACCCCGCGCATCGACTCCGTCGTCTTTCATGCGTTCGTTCTCAACTTCTTCCTGTATCTTGTCATCTCGTGGTATCTCACCCCTCGGTCCATTCTCTGTTCAGCGCAGAGCATTCGGCAGCTCCAATGGAATCTCTCGCAATCAACTCGCAACATTAGAGGAATCCGCCAACCGAAACCCTGGCAATGCAAACGCCCAGAATGCTTTCTACCAACTTCTTCTCCGAGCCAACATGCCTGCTATTCTTGTGGAACGATATCAATCCGGACGCTTCGCCACCAGCCCTGCTACCAATGACGCCTACCAGCGAGCCCTCGCTATGCTTGGTGCTAGCGCAACTCAAGCTGCGAATGCCCCCGGAGCTATGAACGGAAACTTTGGACGTACTCAAACTCAATGGCCCTCTTATGAGCAAGGCATCGCTAACGCTGCTGTGGCTGGATCTGCAAACGCTGGCAATCCGATGGGTCACAAGGGAGAACCCATCCATGTCATCGTTCAAGAGTCAACTCGGTCTACTATTTTCCGTTGGTTTAAGTTTTTGGCAATCTTTATCGTCACCACCTATCTGTGTTTTGCACTTGTTACTATTGCTATTGAGGCGTTCAGCACTTTCCGTCGTGGAGGCCCGAACAGCAAACAGGATTCTGAGGTCAAGGCTGAGAAGCAAAACACCCGATTCCACGATGTCCACGGTTGCGATGAAGCCAAGGAAGAACTTCAGGAAGTCGTCGAATTTTTGAAGAACCCTGAGAAGTTTAGCGACCTCGGTGCCAAGCTTCCCAAGGGTGTCCTCCTGGTTGGTCCTCCCGGTACCGGTAAGACGCTTCTTGCTCGAGCCGTTGCTGGTGAAGCCGGTGTTCCTTTCTTCTACATGTCTGGTAGCGAGTTTGACGAGATCTTTGTTGGCGTCGGCGCCAAGCGAGTCCGCGAGCTCTTCACTGCCGCCAAGAACAAGTCCCCTGCCATTGTCTTTATCGACGAACTTGACGCCATTGGAGGCAAGCGTAACCCTAGAGACCAAGCGCACGCCAAACAGACACTGAACCAGCTGCTTACTGAATTGGACGGTTTTGATCAAGACAGCAAGATCATCATCATTGGAGCCACCAACTTGCCCAAGATGTTGGACAAGGCCCTCACTCGTCCTGGACGCTTCGACCGACATGTCAATGTTGACTTGCCCGATGTTAGAGGCCGAATCGCCATTCTTAAGCACCACGCCAAGAAGATCAAGGTGTCCCCCGATGTCGACCTAGAGGCCATTGCTGCCCGATGCCCCGGTCAATCAGGTGCCGAGCTGGAGAATATGCTCAACGTTGCCGCTCTTCGAGCCAGTCGAGCCAAGGCCAGTTTTGTCTCCAAGCAGGATATGGAGTGGGCATACGACCGAGTCACAATGGGTTCTGAGCGCAAGTCAATGGTAATCACTGAGAAAGAGAAGGAAATGACGGCTTATCATGAGGCTGGTCACGCACTTGTTCAGCTTTTCGACAAGGAGAGCTCAAACACTCTGTACAAGGTCACAATTCTCCCCAAGGGACCCTCGCTAGGCCACACCGCCCAGCTTCCCCAGATGGACAAGTATTCCTACACAGCTGCGGAATATATGTCGAATATTCGTGTGGCACTTGGAGGCAAGATGGCCGAAGAATTGCGATACGGCGGCGACAGAGTAACCTCGGGTGTTTCATCGGTAAGCACTGTTATTAGATTATTCGTGCCATATGCTAATTTCCTTAGGACCTTGAGAGAGCCACTGACCTGGGTTTCATGATGGTGACTCTTTTCGGCATGTCCACCGCATTGGGTCCTGTAGAATATGGTCGAAGATACGATAATCTCAGCTCTGAGACAAAGGCAGCAATCGAGGGCGAAGTCCGAAAAACGATTGGAAAGTCGTATGAGGACGTGCGAAAGCTATTGACGGAAAAGCGAAGCGAGTTGGACTTGCTTGCTAAGGCTCTTGTGCAATACGAGACCTTGGACAAGTCTGAGGTGGAGAAGGTGATTCGAGGTGAGAGTCTTCCCGGACGTATCACCGCGCCTAAGGGCCCGATGAGACTGCCTATTCCTCAACAAGCTCCAACACCACCAGGCCTTGGTGGTGTTCACCAGCCTCAACCGCCGGAGACACCTGCGCCGCCAGCAGCAGCGGCAGACACATCTAGAACCGATGGTTGAGGTCAAGGGCTTCAAAGGCCAGTACTACGCCGTCGTGGCGTAACGATGAGGTGAAAGGAAAGCCCGGCGTAGTTCGCGCCGCGTACGACGTATGCGGTGTTGGGAAATAGGGTGAGGATCCATATCGAACGCATGTTTCTACAGCGAGCATTGTGTGGAATTGGATGAATTACCTTTGCAAGACGCGAAAGAGAAAAGGGCTCGAGCGAGGACGACTGGTCTATGCCTAGGCTTAGCGATTTATGTCCGTACGGACTTTTATTTTGTTCAAGCGATAGCAGCATTATGCAGGAAGTCAGGTTAAGCATGAGGGACTGAGAAGAGACGTCCCTGTTAACCAGAATAGGATGAAGCGGTGGGTCGAATCTCTGGCATGAGCCTGCACTACATTAAACGTGTATGAATAATCCCTCTCGATCATAAGTCTCGATTGTAATAAGCTATTGTATGATACTGCACTACTTGTCGTTTTGTTGCGAGATGATATGTTGCTGCTTTGACCGCGATTTGAATGTGTACAAATAAAATCAGTCCATCGAACACGCCTAATATCTACCAGTAGGTAGGTACTGAGGTAGGTGTGGTCATGGAGATATCTCCTAGGTGGGTGACCAAAGTGATGACGTCCGGTAACGGAACAAAACCCTCGACTTGAGGGGAAAGCGTGGGGGAGGGGAGTTGCATCCATTGCATTTGCATTACTGCAACATGTCGAAGCCCCCAACTTGAATGACGAATGCGGGTCCAGTTCCCCAACCTTCACCCGCGGTATATAAGAGGTCATTGACGTCCAAACAATGAACCATTGTACGTTCAATTGAGAACAACTACGACCGATATACATCTTCTGTGGCCGCTCACACTTTCCTATTACTCTCGTCATGACCAAGATTCTCCTCACTGGTAGGTTCTCGTGTATAATACACATCCAATTAGCTATCTAACAATATACTTTCAGGTGGTTCGGGCTTCATCGCCGGTATGTTTAGAGAGGGAACCAGAACAAAACTCTCGTACGACACAAAATTTATAGTCTAACACACTACAGCTCACACCCTGGAGCAGCTTCTTGAAAAGGATCACAGCCTCGTCACAACTGTCCGTTCAGAGGACAAAGCCCAGAAGATCCGCAACGCATTCCCTGACAAGGTCAAGGATGGCAAGTTAGAGATCGTCATTGTACCTGATATCGCAAAGCCCGACGCTTTTGACCAAGTGGCCAAGACCCCAGGTCTCGAAGCTGTTGTTCATGTTGCAAGCCCCTTTCACTTCAATATTAGTAAGTTCCACAAAGACCCTGACTTGACCGGCGCAATAACTGACCTGAGGAATGCACAGCCGACCCAAAGAAAGATCTCATAGATCCAGCTGTCATTGGCACAACTGGTATCCTCAAGGCCCTTCATGCCTCGGCACCTAACGTCAAGCGTGTTGTCATCACATCATCATTCGCTGCCATCATCGACGAGGCCAAATTTACAGACGGATCTCACGTCTTTTCCGAAAAGACATGGAATCCCGTCACCATTGACGACATTACTCGCTCCGACGCAACTGCTTACCGCGCTTCAAAGACACTCGCTGAACGTGCAGCCTGGGACTTTGTCGCCGAGAAGAAGCCCTCTTTCGATCTCGTGACGGTTTGCCCGCCCCTGGTTCTGGGTCCTGTATCAAAGCACCTTGCTACTCTGGAGAGTATCAACACGTCCAACGAGCGGTTTGTGAAGATGTTGCGCGGCGGTTGGAAGAACGAGATTCCTCCATGTACTCCTGTTCCTCTCTGGATCGATGTGAGAGATGCTGCGCGTGCACACGTCCGAGGTCTTGAGGAGCCCAGAGCTAGAGGGAAGCGGCTCTTCACCACGGCTGGATTATTCTCGCACCGCGAGATCATCGACATTGTCGCGAAGAAATTTCCCGAGTTCAAGGATAGACTTCCTGGACCTGAAGTCAAGGGCGGAGAACTTCCTCCCAAAGACCAGATCTTTGGATTCGATAACAAGGAGACGAATGAGCTGCTCAAGATTGACTGGATTAGTGTCGAGCAGAGTATGACGGATCTTGTTGAGTCACTCAAGGAGATTGGCATCTAGGAAGCTGGATGGATAACAAATCGTATTGTAAACATATTCTACAGCTGAAAGAAAAGTAAATGTAGTGACGACTATGGGATTAATTAATACATGTTTGTCTGTCGTGTAACTCGTCGTGACCCGCTTCGTGGTGTGTTTTCATACATACATACATGCAAACAGCGTGTACCATACAGCATATCCCAATATTCTCTCAGTTTCTGCGTATTCCGTGGGTTCAGGACTAGTTTTATGTAGATCCATGATAATTCTTGCCTTTATGAGACGGATTTGTAGGAGTAGATGGCCTGTTAGGAGGTGTTGAGGGAAGAGCTCTTGTGGGTGGTGGTCCTGGACTAGCAAGCATATTGAAAGAAACATCGTGAGATCGCAGAGGACGAGGAGGAGAAGTATTTCCGCGGAGTCCAAAAGGATCTATGAGCGCAGAAGGTGGAGGAGTGATGATGCCATCGCTGAAACTTGCGGAGCGGCCATTATCTTTCATATTGCCCCCTTCTGGCGCCGTCATGACTATCATAGGGAGTTGGTTCGTGCTATATATTCTAGGCGTTCTTTCATGTCGAGGAGAGAGCTTCCTCCCTGTAGGCGAGAAGAGGGGAGAGGCTAGGAAACTGTCTTGCTGGTCACCCACCGTGGGGAGGTATCTCCGCTCACGAAGCCGCGCCGGCGGTGTTAGCGGAACGGCCTCGGCATCAGCATGAGAGGCAGAAAAAGAGACAGCCGGAGAGACGAGAGGGGTCGGTGAGTCTGCCACTATATGTGTTGATGTGGGATGCTTGATGAGTCTCCGGATGTCGTTCTTGCAAGAGCGTCGTCTCCGAAGAAGACAAAATATTAAAGCGCCAATGGCGAGAAGCCCTACAACAGAGATGACGGCGATGGTTACTTTTACGCCAAGGGGCATTCCTTTGTTGTCTTTGGTGTCGTTTTGATTGCTGTTGGAAGGATCGGATGTTGCTTGAACTAAAGGTTCTCTACTTGTGGAATAACTTGTTTGTGGTACGGAGCTTTGTAGTGGTGCTGATGTTATGGTTTCTCTGGTTGTGGGTTTCGCCGAGACTGTGTTTTCTGTTGTTGGTTTTGTTGATGATGGTCTCGATGTGATTTGAGAAGATCCATCTTGAGTTCTGTCTGCTGCGTTGGCATCTTGGCAGTTCCTATTGTTTCCATTGACAGACTCAGAGTCGCATATATGATAAGGTTGAGGAGGCCCTGGATCTATGACAGAGTGATAACCGATACTGTAAACATCTTAGAGTCTATTTTATCTTGTGTTCAGAGTCTTCTTACTCTTGACAGGCATTGATGAGCCAGTTGACATTTGCTGTTGATCCGTCAGCATCATGACGAACCATGTGAGTATAGCTGAGATGTCACATACGATCTCTACCACGCTCACCAAGGTTATCCACGCCACAGGCCTGAGCATCGCAGCAGTACAAAGCCTGGAAAGGATGTTCTCTCTCCATGCGATCCTTGTCTTGCAAAGCCTCGCACACTCTTTCGAATGTCTCATCCTCGGGCAACAGTTGATTGAGGAATCTCTCCCTGCACAAAGCGATACATTGTGGCGGATCTTGCACGTCTGGCGCAACGAAGCCCCAGATATGCCCTGTGCAGCCCGTCATGGCAAGGTATTAGGAACAAGATTAGAGTGAGAGGATAAGAGAGTTGTCTTTTCTCACTATAGCCATGCATGGCATGCTATGTTCACTGCTTAGAGAAGAGGTAGTGAGTGATTGATGAGCAGTGGGAAGGTTTCAGCTGAGAATCAACGGCAACTCGAGACGAGACGAGACGAAAAGTAAAGGTAAAGGGGGAGGGAAATGAAGCGAAAGCGAACGGAAACGGAAACGGGAATCAAAATAAACAGAAATTGGCAGAGGGGACAAAACGGAACGAATATCGATAAAGGGGGCCGAGGGGAAGAAGAATGGTCACTAGAACAAGGTATGACTACCATTCGCACTTCCACTTATACTCATTCACTTAGCTATACTTGCTGTTTGGATCCATACCCAATGACGATTAGCATTCTTTGGAAGCACAACCCGGTGATAGTCCAGTTGGTACAGCACAGGACCGGTAGCATGGACAAGATCAGGCTGGTGCGTCCGTCCGTCCGTCAAACTGCACTTCCAATGCAGTCGATCCCCAGTCTCTATAGGGAGGCAAGTTTGTTCGCTAGTTACACGACGTATGCTGTACTGTAGTCACCCGCGTCCGGCGAGAATAACCTCGTATGTTATGTGTATATACGTATTTTTCTCTTTCTTTTCTACTCCAACTCCCTGTTTAGCTACTTCCAAGTCCTGTGTAGACCTGACGAGGCTTGCATGATGGCGGAGGCGGAGAATTAACCTCGTGAGGTCCATCACCTTTCTTTTTTTCGAGGCCTTCTGTTTGTTTGTCATCGTTGTTCTTCAACGGCAACTAGTTTTTAGGTGTGGCTGCCACGATGGAAACGAAAAGGGCACCGGAAACTCTGGAATCCGGTGTATGTATGACATCGTTGATTGGGGGCCAGTAGGGATAAATAAAGGGCAAGCTGAGCCGGGAGATATGGACAGGAACAGGAACAGAGACGGAGACGGAGACATGTTCAGCTGTGTTGCATGCGATACACCAAGTCACAGAAACGGTCACTGTTTGGCAGGCCAAGCGAGTGATTTGGCCAGGGCCTTGCATCCTGGTAACCAATTGCAATAGTTTTTTCGCGAATATATGTGTATTGTATAGTATTGATGACTCTCCAGGTGACTCTCCAAGATGTCGGCAATAGTTGTCTTGATCAGCTTAGCTGCAAAGACATCCTGCACAATTACCCTCTACTCATTTATTCTTACAAACTGTTTGTATCTTCTTCTAACCCCTAAATTTGACTGTTCTTGGCGTTTGTCTTTGGTTACACACAAGCACTTTGCCATGCTTTACTCCCCTGCTGCATGCTTCCCGTTCAAACTACATATCCCCATCTGAATTAAATACGCGCGTCATGTGCTGTAGATTTTCTATTCTTTGCCTCCAGAATCTTGCTGGTAGTTAATCATGCCATGTCATGTCATGAATCGGTATCTTGCAGCACCCTTGATCTCACTACCTAGCAGTTGGTTTGGTGGTTTGCATAACTCAATTGGCTGGCACAACCACAATCAGAGACATATGTTCTAGTCTTGCATAACAATTGTTCCAAAATATGCATCTCGACTTTGCGGTGAAGACGAGACATGAATGACGGACGACCTCGGGCTATGAATACCTACCTAGTCTAGTCAGTTATACACAAATCTTCTTGAGCCAGTGATAACTCAAGTGCATGGACAAAAAGTACACACACAACACCAACTACAACACCAGGCTCCGAGCTGAGCTGAGGCTGGATGTGACTCGGCACAACGCATTAGAGTCAAAATTCGCATTTCCAGTCCCTTTGCTCATTCCTTCTCTTCTCTTCTCTCTGTCCCTGACTGCCTGACTGCCTGTGCAACAGAACTTCTGCAAGCAAGACATCCACCGTCATCTACGCAAGCCATGAACACCATCAAACATCCCACCGCAGAAAAGCGAGGGCGTGCAAACTCACGTGGGAAAGCGTGTCTCGAGTCTGAGTCTTGAGTCCGAACAAAAGGATTCGCCGTAAATAGAAACCTCTCACTCATTTGGGGGCTGATATACTACACGATTGGACGGATAGACTGTGTGTGTATGTACTTGCACAACCTCGTATTGAGATTACCTTGTTCTAAAGAGCTGATAAAACCCTTGTATACATCCAGCGAACCGTTAATGTTCTACGTAAAGAGCCGGCATGAACAATTCAACTCAACCACTCCAACGAGCCTTGTAGACGTCATAAGTATAGGATTTCCCTTCAGCTTGGTCATGTTCCGTGTATCTGATCATCGTGGCTGGAGAATGCCCTTCTCGTTCTGTTCACCCATCGCATCAAGTTGCGAGTAATACTCCGAGCCCATCTGATTTGATCTCCTTCTTGGTGGCTGCAGCTTCCCCAAGATAGCGGATTACACACTCGATTATATTTCCGCAATAGGAACAATCTCCTTGAAGACGACGTGTGACATGGTAGCCAAAGGGCCGAAAGCTGTTCCGTACAATCCCAGTGTGGCGAACCGTGCGTGAAGATGATCCAGCCTCGTCTCGACTACAACAAAAGGAAAATTCCCGTCGACAATCAAAATTAGATCATGGCAGTCGCAAAAAATGGCAAAAGATTGATTGATTGCCGTCAGCAAGACTCGAACTTGCGTTTTCAGTGCTTCGAAGAGCCACAAACTGATGTACTGACCCCTATACGATGACGGCTTAGTGGGTTTTTGATGGAAAAGTAACCTGTAATTCTAGTACATGTATCTACAAAGCAGAGCCCCACTAAGTATGTGTCTAATTCACAAGCCCTACAACACTCACAGCTTGCAAGTCACCAAGCGATAATTTGCTTCCAGAGCATTAGTATTAACTATGAAGAAATGGGAAACGCTGTCTAGCTCGTACAATAACTAAAAATCACCAATTGCCTGCCTGTACCGGGTATAATCACGCAACCTCCGACCCAAACTCCCCTGTCCGCGAGGTCTAGTGTCTACTAGATCCGTCCGTTCCATCCTTGCCTTTTCTCTCTACCAAAATATGGTCGAGGAGAACAAGGCAATCATTAACAAGCAAAATACAAAGGAAACAATGGTAAACCATTCTAGTGTATGCAGAGGTGATCCTTTTCTGTATGTCTTGATCAAGGGGCGTTTTATTTTATTGGTGTTAGAAGAATGACGGCTTTGTAAGTACGCGGTATTCAACGTAATCCTCGCCGTCGATATTGATGATGGTTCCTTGAGAGACCAGTTTCCCCGTAAAGGGGCCATTGGCCTTGCGCTCATACTTGACTCCCCCATACATTTTGGCGTCATCGGTACTTGCTCTCGAGAATCGCATACTCTCCTGGCTGGCCCATACCTTGTTGAGGCGCTGCATCTCATGACTTTCATGGAACTGCTGTCGGCCGTTAGTAGCCATGCCGGGGATCTTAGCGGCCGCGGCCGCGGCTGCTTGGGCAGCGGCTGCTGCTGCTCGCTCACGATTAACAGCCTGCAGGTGAGCACGCTCTTGAGCCTGTTCCACGCGGGTGATCTCACGCTCGGCCAAGGCTGAAGTCCGCTCAAGCGCATTAGTGCTTTGCTGTGTCCTGCCTGTGATGGGACGAGTCACTGGGGTCGACTGGGCGGCATCGATGTCGATGGGTGCCTGGCGCGTTAAACGTCCTTCAGCTCGGGCTGCTTCCACGCGGCGACTTTGACGAAGTTCCTGGCGAGTCTCGTTGCCATTCCAGTTTGGCTTTTGTGGCTGGTCCTGTTCTTCTCCAAATTCTCCAGGAAGACGAGGCAGAGCGGGCGCGATTGACAAGGGAGCGGGAGCCTTGTAGTTAGTACCTGCAGCCCTGGCTTGCGCGTCGAATACAGCTTTGATCTCGTTTTGTGGTCTTTCCTCGGCTGTCTCTCCGCGGTCCAGCTGCCACTGACGTACACGGCAGTACTCTTTAATTTCGTGTCTAGCAAGAGGTGCCAAATGTTTCTCGAAATCAACATCCTCGTATGGAATCCAAAGCGCACCGGCTCCGACGGGAAAGTTGCCATCAACAAACCGTCCGTCACGTGTTTCTCGTACTAGCTTGACTCTGAACATGTCGTTTTGTCCCAAAATACCATATACTGCGTGGCGATTCTTAGGGTTGGGCTCTGCAGATTTGGCCCATGTGCCAAGGAGAATTCGAGTCGGTCTAGTACCAGGGAGCGGGTCAACAACGTTTCGCACAGGTTGCGGTCCTCCAGGTGCTGGTTGAATAGGAGTATGTTCAACCACAGGGCCATTGGATGATACAGCATTCGCAGGCGCGAAGCCTCCGCTGGTCCTGCGCCTCTTTGCATCACGATTGCTCTGCAAATGCTCGGGAAGTTCGACGCCATAAGCGATCTGAGGTGGGTTGGAGTTATTCTCGGTAGTCGGAATCAACTTGGCACGACGAATAGCTTCCTTGACATCTTCCAACTCGCCAGCAGTCTGTTCGGATTGGTTCTTTTCGTTCCCTATGTTCTTGGTGCGTAGCCTGACATACTCCTTCACCTGAAGATGATCCAGACCCACGAGGTGGTCAAGGAAGACAATCCTCTCAAACGTCACCCAACTTCCGCCAGGTCCTGGAGGCAGTGGATATTCGTCAGTTATAGTGTCTCCAGCTCTCGTTACGGGCTGTATCCGTGTACGCAGACGCTCTCGGACATCTATAAAGCCAATGACAGCATGTTTAAGCTCTTCTGTAGGAGCGTCCGAATCCCGCCAATAACCCACTGTCACTCCCTTAACGGTTCCTGTGCTCGAACGAGAGGGTTTAGCTCTTGTGGTGGCTGCGGAGGCTTGACGATCATCAGCAGTGATTTTGCTTTCACTCAAGTCATTGAAGATGGAAGTTCGCTTCCGCTTGGGGTAATGGGAAGTGAGACGCTCCTCATCTCCATTGGTCATGGTCTCATCCTCGGCATCAGATGCAGGCCGCGGAGGCGATGACTTTCGGGTACCGTTAGTGCGTGCTCTCACGATAATCTCGTCCTCGAATTCATTGAAGTCGACTCCGGACGGTGAGTGTACAGTGCTTGCTGGATCGCTGAGCTCGCTTTCAACATCCCCGTCTCCAATTGAGACCTTGCGGCCGTTCGAGTGCCTATAGAGGTGTGTTAGCTAGTGCTGAGTGACTATCGATGTGACGCGACTAAGCCATGAAGTGATAGATCTGCATCAGAGACAATGGCATTTGGGGAGAAGCAAAGTATACAACCAGCCGATCAGTTGGAAGAAAATGCTATGAGAGCAAAACAATCGCAGGACTAGATCAAGGCCGTTCTGAGCAGAGATGAATAGTAGCCAGTGCCAGCGCAGTAAAGATCAAGGCTTTGCAGGGGCAAGGATGTAAGACTTAAATGGGAAATAGGAAGGGGAACTGAGGTACCTGAGGACTCTTAGAGAACCCATATTTGAGTGGCAGGTAAGTGTTGTGTGTACGACAGTGATAAGCTGGGTCCACTTTTGAGGAGTGCATAGGAAGAGTAGTTGATAAACACGCTGAATTTCTTTTTTCTTCGATTTGGTGTCGAGAGTGACGGGCAGTCTTGAAAAGTTGATAGAAAGGGCGTGAAATGATGATGTGACGAAATGTATTCACATAGCAAGTGGGTAGAGAGCAGTTTGCGAAAACAAGATGAAAGTATTATGAAGAAAAGAAGAAAGAAAAGAAGGGCAAGAGAATCGCTACTGTCAATTGCCATTGAACAAACGGATGAATAGGTAGGCAGGCAATAAATGATGTAGTATAGTGCAAGTGCAAGTGCAGTGACAGTGGCAATAGTAATGACAATAGCAGTGACTGCGATTCAGCTAATAGCATCTGGGCAACGTTTGCTTGACACTGCCTCTGCACCGACAGTTTTCCTTTCTCAATTTGTAGGTGCCGATTGATAGTCACCATCTCACTGAAGGAACCATGATGAGATACGAATACAGTCAGGCCAGATGCGGTCAACAATAATATAACACAACGGGGCAGAGACATCCCTAGGTGTTGACAAACCAGGTAATGCCAGCCAACTTCAGGCCGTAATCCTTGTCAAAGCCACGCCACTCATTCATTTATTCTCACAATCACTTGACTGGCCGAGAACACGAATACATCATGGCGAAGCTATTGAGTACGACAAATATCGTTTTGATGGGAGGTTAAAGAGAAAAATGAGAAAACGGCAAATGAAATCATGATTTAACTTGCCTCGGAGATGGACTTCTGGCAGCAGCGGCGGCGACGACGGTAGCAGGACTTGCAGCGGCAATTATTGGTGATTTTCCATTCACGGTACTTGTCGAGTGCATATGTGGTGATGGCGCGTGGTCCTTGGTAACTGAAGCTGAATCCGATGCTGTTGTTGTTGTTGTTGTTGTTGTTGTTGCCGTTGCTGCTACTGCTGCCGCTACTACCGCTGACGATGGCAGTGGTGACTGCGGCATAGTTGGCGTTGCGGCTCGGGGCTCAGAAGGCGAGGGATCAGCAGTGGGAGGATCAGTCGCAATTGCGATCGTACTGTCAGGAACTACTGGGCTCTTGATCTCGACAGCAATAGCACGGGTTGAAGTAGAGTCTGGAGTTGGTACATGAGTTGGTGATGCTGTCCTCGAAGTAGCAGGTTTGGGAGCAGCAGTTGATGAGAGCGCTGGCGATATGGGCTCTGGTGGCGCAACCGGCCTGGGCTTGTCACTGTCGACGGTTTCCATGACGCGACTTGAAGAATACCTGAGCTACCGATGCTGGAACGCGAAATAAGTATTGTCGAGCTAGTCGAATTTTGGTGGTGATGAAGGGGAAGATGAGTAGCAGGTAACTAGACTCTGATAGTTGGAAGGAAAGGGAAGAAAGAAAAAAAAGGTATGCCGCGTTTCCGATTAGGTAGGTAGGTAGTATGCAGTTGAGGTCAGGTAAGGCAGGTCAAGGCAAAAGTAGAGTACAAGATAAAAAAAATGGTTGCGCGTAGATTGTCGGTCGCAAGTTGCCAGTTGATGAATTATTATCCCGTCGTCTTTTAGTCAACTAGTGCTACTGCGCAGCACTGTAACTTACTACTGCTGTATGTACCTGGTCAAAGACAGACAGGGTCGACAAGGTGGGAAGACTAAGGTGAGGTGAGGTAGCAGTAGTAGGTATGGCCACCTTTTTAGTCTAGCAACTTAGTAATACCGAGCAAAAGGGAAATAGTAGCAAATAAGGCCGGGACAGGTCGTGTCAGGCAGGTCAAGGTCAGATCAGGTAATAAGTTCAAAGTGGATGGATGGATGGTGCAAAACCAGGAATGGGAGTAGTCAAGGCCTGACACCCTGGTTGGTTGAACATATGAATTCTGGAATCTTGATCCGGGAGCCAGGACTAAAAATCAATAAGCGCAATTCTTTTAACTTGGCAAGATATAAAGGGAAACAGTTGGTGAATAAGAGGAGAGAAAGAGTAAGAGAGAGGAGAACAGTACAGTACAGTATCAAGACGTAGGTTTAGTTGCGCAATTAATGAGGTTGATTGACTTATAAACCCCTCAATCTACCGATATCAAAGTTAAAGAATTAAGACCACCAATGTGGAAATAGTCTGAAGAGAATGAGATAGGAAAGAAAAGGGTTAAAGTACTCTGTACCTTGAGAGAGGAATAGGATAGGATGGGATGGGGCCTGTGGGGGCATGTGAAGAGCTAACTAGGTACTAAGGCAAAAGTCAACCACGTAGTAGCACCTACAATGAATTTACCTGCCAGGGAAGATGAGAAGAAAAAGGAAGTTAGATTTTGTCAGTCAAGGGAAAAACGAAACTTGGAGAAATGCCTTGATAGTTCTAAATTATAAACAACAATAACAAAAAAATAATTAAAAATGAAATTGGAGACTTCCTCATGACACATCTACATATGCTCAAAATCAATGTATCAGCGTTGGATGAACACGGGTACTGAGTGTTTTAGTTACCAAGGGAGGTCAATTACTGAGAGATTGCCTATTCCACTTTGTCACCCGCTGCTGTCAACTAATTCTCCTGTGTATTTCCATCCTTCATTGGACGTTGTAGTGATAGAGATTTGCAGTGTCAACCTGGCCGATCCTAATTGGCCCATGACGCTTTTTAACCTTGATTCAACAATAAGCTCTTTCAATTGCACTCTTCACTTCAGTTGAGCTTCTATCAAGAATGTCGTCTTTTATTTACTAACTAATATTGATTCATCTTTCCTGACAACTCCCCTTCTCAGCTCCCCTTTCCTGTTGTTAGCATTGTTAGTAATGGTCAGTCATGGAACATCCCATGTAGTACTAAGTACACCCCCTGACAGCTCTATAAACACCCCATATAGGTCCATGGTTCTCTTTTATCCTCCCATGGGAAACCCTCAGATAAGGTGTTGTTGTAAAAGTGCATACTCGATGCAACTCGATGTGCCGGTACAACTCTAAAGCAGTCAATCCCTGCCTCTCTGTCGAGTTTTGTTTTTCTTTTGTTGTTTTTCTCCCTTTGCCGCGTCCACCCTCAATTGAGTCTTTTCCGACTCCAGAGTCCCCTCACACTTACTATCGACTTGTGCATCAGACTAAGCTAACTTGGTTGTCAACTCGACCGACACCGCCTTGACAACTCGATTACGATGATCAACATAAGGTGAGAAAGGCGGGACAATATTCCAAATTAAGTAGCTGTGACACAATGTATTCGTTCTTCTACCACTCGGTTCTCTGTAGTCACCCAACTTTGATTCACCTTTCTTGTGATGAATGACTGATCGCCTCAAGCGCAACACCGCCTCTTAGCAGCAGCGCCAAGAACTTGTTGGGCTTGATAGTGACGATGATGCCACTATGGACGGATCGAATCAATAGTCACAAGCCTCATCAGCCCAGTTAATCGCCCGCTTTGCGTAGAATCGCCAATCCTTCTCTTTTCTTTCACTGCTCTGGCTGTAAGCACGCAGATTCCGGCCATGTAGGGAATCGCTCTCAAATCGGTACTTATTAAACTGAAACCTTGAGTTGTGGCTACACTGAAAGTCAAAGCATCGATCCAAGAACTCTGATGCTCTTCTGTTACAATGCCGGAAAAGTATGACACGCCAACACAGATTACATACGATACATTGTGATTATGATGACACGCTCCCCTATTCGTAGCCAATCACGTATCAGTGCTGTCTTTCACTTGTCTTGAAAGACCAATTAAAGCTGTTTGTCTTTTCGAGGGAAAACCGCAATCTCGTTCGCAACTTCATGGTTCCAAAATAATCATCCCGTACTTAAACGCACGCCCTGTCTAAGCAAATGCATGCACCCCCTCTGTTCCGTTCTCCTTCCGGAGTTGCAATTCACATCAAGCTTTAGCTTTTTGCTCTCAAGACTCCGACTTTTGTACATATATCCTAAACTACTATGTAGTAGTCTTTGCATAGTGGGCTATCCCTGAACTTGAGCTACAAACCTCGGTAGCCGTGTAGTTGGTTGATAACTTCAGTGACAACTCCGGGAGAATACGTACAATTCCTCGTGTCAAGCTCATTTCACCGCGAAACTGCCGAGACTGAAACTATGAAAACGCTATTATCGATACTCGAAACTCACACGTTGACAACGTAGTTCGGTTCGGTCAACACTGCACTGCGCTGTACACGATGCTCAGGGCTAAAAACGGATAAATGACTCCATGTCGCCATAGCGCCCGCTCTGTATCTTGCTTCTATCAACTCACCCGATGTTAAACGATCTACTCGATCGTTGTCAGCACCATATCAGGAGGTCGCCGCGATGGTGAACCAGGTCATTTATCTTACAAGCGCTTACGGAAGTGATTGAATAACAATAAGGTCTGGTTAGACATGCTGTACAGACAGTGCAAGAGCACACAGCTCCCATACGGTCCTTTCTTCAATTACATGCCCCAGCAGCAATCTGATGGTCAAGACTCAACTCAACTGTTTAAGGACTTATTAGAAACCAGCTTGGAATACATGACTCGGTTGTCATTAGACTCAGTCATCAAAACTCCCATGTCCATTTAAACCTCTTAATCACCCTGACGCCAACTGACTATTGTGTCTCCACGATAGGCCCATCTTTTTTGTACCGACAGTTGAATAATCCCTGCTCAAATTATAATTAAAGAAATTTTCTCAAGCTTCGATTCGAAGGTAGCCGATATAACCCGCTGTTACGTTAGCCTTCTATAGGTAGATTGGTTGGTTCCTCGATACAGTACGGAGTATGTACTCTGATATTCGCTGAGTTACCGTGCTTCTTCTTGCAAACTGTCAACTCGTATTGTCATGGGCGGTTTAGCCTAGACAACTCGTGAATGTGCTAGTTACCGTCTTACATTGATTGCCTTTGTTACGTTTGTCCGCGTTCCGTGATATTCACGTGGTGTGTTGTGTAATGCTCCATCTAACCACCGAGTTGCGCTGAGTTATAGCTCAGCTATGTACAAGAGAGTGTGTTTCAGGGTAACCGTTCGTAACTCGCCTATTGTCATAATAAACATGCACATTTTCAGTCGCAGGAGCAAGGTCACTGGATTTATTTCCCTCAAAAGTATTTGTACCTTGAACGCTGGACTGTATCAACCGCTACCAGTTGAGTTGTGTTGGAATTGTCTTGTTTGTGGAACGTGTCCCGGGTAGCACATGTTGCGACTGGCTGGACTCGAAACATGTGAACCATTCGATATTCACAACCGACTTTTGCCTCGGTGTTGAAAATATTATAGCCCGATGCCCAGATTACACGTTGCCAGTGGGTGCTTTTGGAAGGTAATTTATAATAATCAAGCCCTGCTATACCGGATCACAACTTTGAGCACAGCGGTGAGATTAGTCACTGGATTCAACATTATCCCAAACCAAATTCATTATTATTGCGTGAAGCTTCTTGGTGTCATGGTGCATGAAAATAGTCAATAACAACCTGTATATACATAGTCTAGTCTGCCAACGCAACAAAATTGATTAGCCAACCAGGCCACTCTGATTATACTTTCAACATCAAACACAACACACGTCAGCGCAACTGCATAATCCACTTCCCCGGAAGAAACACACATATGATCTACTCAAACATCTGTTGACGTCAATCATCATTCATGCTATAGTACAGAGTATTGATTCCCGCATCCTCTATCTGACACATCATCGTCCTCGTCCACGACCACGACCTCTACCCCTGCCTCGTCCCCTGCCTCCACCACGGCCCGTTTTCTTGCCGCCCCTCTGTCCGCCCCTATTGTCAAACCTCTCAAACAGTCTCTCTTCTCCAAAAGCCCCCTCGCCAAATCTCATAAAGTTCACAAGACCGCGATCCACAATCGCAACAAGGACGTTGCGGTGTCCGTGCTTTAACCGCTGATACATTCGGCCAGGACCCTGCCAGCTCTCGTTTGGTGGATCGTGAGGTGTTGACTCTAAAAGGGCCTCGATCTCCTCGAGTGTAGGTACACACGTGTCGCCGGCATCGACAACCGCGATGCGGAAGTTGGGTGGCGGAGGGTTCTTCTTGGAGAAGGGAGGACCGCCTGATTTCCATACGTGGAAAAAGACTCTGTACGGATCCTCTGGAGGGTGGACCACGGGAGGCGTAGGCAGTGGCTTGTGCCTGGGGAGCAGGGCAAGTTGGTCGTAGATAGGCCTGTACGCGCGGTATAGTCCCGGTTGGACAAGAGGTCCAGACGGATTTCGTTTTGTTGTCTGTGACTCTGAGCTGAAGAAAGAAAACATCCATTGCCATAATGTCTTGGACTGGAGTGTCGGGGTATGTGCTTCATAAGGGGGCGCGCGAAGAACGTAGAAACCTGCGCGCTTTAGGTGCGAGTAGACCTGATATTGAGGCAATGTGAGTTTGCCCCTCTCGCCTTCGTTGCCGATAAAAAGTGAGTATGCTGCTTCGAGACTCAGAGGAAGTCCGACGTCGTAGTCATCAGGCCCCATGCCTCCCTTGATTTTACCATCGGCGTCAGGGAGAATGTCTTCCAACTGTCGATTGGGCCACCATAGATCCATGGTCCCTCTTTCAACTAGATAGATAGCCTCCTCGGGCAACAACCAAAGTCGCCCCGTACCCAGACGTTCAATCTTGCCCGGTATCGCTCTCCCAATGTCCTTCTGCCAAGTGCCGCGCTCATGCTCGACCATGACAACTCTGTCGTGCAGCCAAAGTCCCTCTTTCTCACCAGCATTCTCCATCTCAGCCCACCAGTCCGGAAAACACCACCCTCGAACCCAAGCATCTTCGCGATGTATCCTCGTGTAGCCTAGCACATTATCCATGACCTGACGACTGGCCTCGAGAAGACTATCTTGCGCACGGGTACCATGTGACTCAAAATCTTTCTCGCCCTTGCGAATAGCTTTACTTGAGACGCCATGTTTGTCAAACATGGACAGGAAGAGCTTGTAGTCGGGCGCGTCCTCGTCGGCATCTTCTGTCGCAGCCCCGTTGGCACCCCCAGTTGGCTGTGCTAAGGCATGGGGATTATCGTCGTCGTCAAACGCCATTATCGTGAATTTGGGAAAGGCGAATTTTGCGGGATCCAAATTGGTCTATGTTGGCTTGGCTTATTCTGTACAGCGGCTGAGATAATTGGGGAAAATCGAGGTTATTGGCGAGAATTGATGTTGAAAGATAATTTTCTAAAGCTTTCTGTGAAGCTTTGAGCTTGAGGTTTCTTACCCCGCAATAAAAATTCGAATCTATACTAAGATTATGGAAATATTCTTAACAACGAATCAACATCGCTAACTTGGCCGAGTGGTTAAGGCGCTGTGTTTAGGTTCTCATCAGAAACCAAACCCGCAGTGGGAAACCGCGGAGGTTCGAACCCTCCAGTTAGCATAAAGCGATTCAATTCATTTTTGACTACTTTTTGACCTCATCTTACTTACATCCCATATTCCCATGTCTTACTTACACAGTTGTAGCTGGCTTTATACACATTTTTTCTGGGAGGAAGAAAGCTACCCAGATGGCCAAGAAACTTCCCTACCTAGAAACATAAGACTTTCTTACCAATGCCTAAGAAATGGATCAATAGCTCATCAATATATTTCTTTCGTCACAATACTACATGCTGAACATATCGATCGTGCACTTGCCTACTGCCTGTGCCCCTTCCTTTACCCGAGCCCCCCAGAACGCCGTGAACTATGCCCGTTATTACAAAAGCCCTATCCGTCTTCGCCGTCTCCCAAAATGCAAACACCCCTGGGTATACTTCAACTAGAGGGGTAACTTCGAGCGATTTAGTCCCGTTCTCTTCAGGCCCATGTATTTTTACAATATGACCATATCGTATTCCGGAGTACTCTCACGCTCCATCCTGCTATGAGAATTTCTCCCGACGCGGCTCCGACGATAGCATGTTAACGCTGCTAGCATCATATTATAGTAGAATGAGCGCAGCGCAATTATAATAATAAGTTGCTTAGAAGCCACACCTGGATCATTCTGCTCATCACTCGATGAATGGTTTCTTCTGTCCTCCCACCATGCAGAGTCCTAATGCTCGTAATGAATCGCGGTCGTTGGCGAGAATGACAGTCGGCGCCGGGAGCATTGGGTTGTTGGGGTCGACATGGGAGGCGTCCTTTGCGGCTTGTTCAATAGCATCCATTTCCTCCTTACAGGCTTGTTGATCGAGTGGACAGATAACAATTGGCTGGCGTATCGTGACATCTCGAGCACCACTAAGATTAACCTGGAGCTGTTAGCGCATATGACACAGCGATGGCGTGAATCGTACCTTGATAACCAAGTAGAATTCGATTTTGTAGAGCGTCGAAGTCGTAGTAAAAGACGTAACTTCATAAAGAGGGAATTGGGGTTTGCCTCGCTTGACAACGCCATCCGGATCCCGTAAATCTTTTGAAGGGAATACCAGCCCAACGTTGGTAGCGTATCCGGCCTCTGGCATTTTTGTCTTAACCACTTGCACTTGTCTTGAGATCTTGTTGATCTTCTTTGAGGGCTCATCGCCTTCGGGATTGTAGGTGATTTCTTCCTCAACAGTCAAGGTGATCTTGTCAATTGTCACGCGCTTGGCCTTACTTAGCCAGTCGAGGTTGGGTGATAGTTTGATATATACTGTAATAGGGTCGCTGGGCCCGTAGCTCCATCGTGGTAGATTGATGCCGAGGTGTACGATGTTGTCGTTGGTGACTAGCTTGGATTCGGGCTTGTTGTACATGCCGAATGTCGAAAGGGTATCGTAGCGTTGTAACGGTATCGGGAAAGTATATTTGTACTGGTTGCTGTGGCCTTGCTGGACCGTGACGACGAGCTCGTAGTATGTTTCGGCAGTTCTACTAGGTAGCTGAAGGGATGCAGGAGGAATTCGTCGATTTGATTCCTCACCACCACGACCATAAGGTATAAAGAGAACGAAAGGTAAATCCATAGCAATAATCCTCTCGGCTTCTTTCCCAGATGAACATCGAAAAAGAAGTTGCTCTTTGCCAACCAGGTCCGTCGTTTCGCGGCGAGGAGCGCCTAAATGTCGTTTCGCAATACTGTCGGCATCAGGATGTATCGTTTCTCGGCGCTGTAGGCATATTCGAACGAGGGACACGGGCACAGGCATAGAAAAGCCCTGACCAGGGCGTATCTCGACTTTCCCTTCGATGCGCGGCTATAGAAACTCGTAATGTCAGCATAATGGAGTTGGGCGCACTGAAAGTGAGTGAGGCGTAAGCAAAGAAGAGCTGAGATTGACGCACCAGAGTCGCCGAAATACCAGGATAGCCTACGAGAAAGCTACTATTTGGGGGCCCCGAGACCCTCACGCTCGCAGGAGCTGCCATGACTATGCTTTTAGTTTGCAAAGTACTGGAGAGCCGAGCGTCCTGATTGAGGTACAGCGTTGTTGGTACCTAGAGCGAAGGTGTCGAGTGGGGGAGATGACGGCGATGAAGTGGGAGCGGCAACGGAGGGGGGCGGCTGGCTGAGCCCCAAAAGCGACGAAAGCGTCGGGCCACGCCAGAGCCGGGGTTCGCAGAGTGTTTTTGATGCCAGAATTGCACGCGAATGTCGAGGAATGGGCGATATGGTGGCGTTCATGAATCCAAGGTTGTTGATGGTAGTGTATTGCAATCGGGTGTAGTGTAGGTGGTTATGATGGGGGAAAGCTCAGGTCTGGGGATGAGCACAGAGCTGCGAAATACGGCGGCGGGTGTTCGTGTTAGGCCCTGTCCTAGGCTCCAACTCCCACTAAAGCACGGTTATCCGTATCACTCTAGTTGCCCTGCAGCTACACTATTCCCAGCGTGCGGGTTGTTTTTGGAGTAGCCCGGGCGAGTGCGTCGACGTTGCCAAGACAGCGGGGGGTCAGTGACAGTGTTTTGGTCAATAATCCGAGTGCGCAAAGCTGGATGAATGCGATGCGATGCGTTGGAGAGTCAAAATTCAAAGACGTTGTGCAGTCAATGTTGGCGAAACCATTACCATGATGACGTTCAAAGTGACCTAGAGAGGGGTTATCCTAGGCACAGATCGAGTCTGACCAAGCAGTCAGAAGAAGTAGGTCAGTTAACTGAAAGTGCAAAGGATTGTGCATGTAGCTGAAGAACAGATGGATGAGAAGCTGGCCTAAAAGAATAACAGACAATAAGTACCTAAGTTAGTAGGTCACTGGGATGGGGGCTGAATGGAAGGAAGGGATGAGATGGAGGCTCACTCTAACGTGGAGTGCAGAGTGGAGTTTCTGCAGGTAATGGAAGGGGAGGGAAGAGAATGACAGGACACTGGAGCTGAAGCTGTGGAGGATAGGTAGGTAGGTACCTAGGTTGCATGGAACGCACGCAACGCTCACTTAAACGAGACGTATAGGATCGCATAGATGGGTCAACAATGTGTTTTTCTCTCTCGTTAGCAATACTACTATATACCTAGGTACCTAGGTACTGACTGTTTACCTAGGCGTTGACTTGTATCGCCAATTCAACCCTTAGCAATTTTTCCAGTGTGTGTAATCACTACTGGCTACTAGCTAGGATCAGGGTCCTGTCAGCATCCAAAAGCGCTTCTATCAAATCAGAGGGTTTCCGACGGGAGGTCCCATCTCGTCTGTATGTGTGGCAAGGCAGCTTTGAGAGCCTTAAGGCTGACTACAGTCAATAGATAGTACAAGGCCAGAAGATATTGGTGCTAACAAACCGAAAACATATATTCCTAAGTATATATGAAACATTATTTTCTTTACTACCTACTGTTACTCAATTTCTTGGTACGATAAATAAGGTTAATCAAGGCTGGCTAATACTGGCTACTGTTCCTCTTGAGCTGCCCCATGGTTGCTGTGGCACCGACTTATTATGCGGTCATCGAATGTCATTGGATCCTCAGATCCATGTGATCGGTTATTCAATCATTGCCCTGCGTGTAACCAGCCAGGTACCTAACAAGCCCTGTTTTCGCTACCTACTACCTGGGGATGTCTTACAGATCCCCGTGTGTATTTTACCGACATACAGGTGATTGGCACTTCACAAAGGAAGAGTTTTCGCCGAACTTGTATTAAGCAAGGCTTGAAATATTGATGTGTCAAAGCAAGTGCTTCAATTCCTGCCAAGCATTGACTTTCCCATCAAGATCGTGGCTACCGGGAATAAGCAAAGTTATCCCCGTTGTCGTAGATCTGGATCGGCAGGTAGCCACTGTGGCTGGACCCCATCACACTTGCCGCCTGCCTTCCTTCAAACTGCGACTTCCAAACCGTCGATCTCAAAAGACTCACAACTTCAAATGGGACTGAGAGTATAGCTACAAACCTAGGTAGGCTACTGGGTTCCAGAAAGGCTGACCTCCGAGATCTAAGAGATAAGAATAGATAACCTAAAAGGTCTAACCTAGGTAAGCAGCATAAACTGACCTACTTATTTCGTCTCTTATGCTCCTAGCGGTCGATTCTTCTAATACCTTGATGCTAGGTTAGTGTTCTTCTACCGATCAAACTAATCATCAAATTATCGTATAATCTATATCAAGATACAAATTCACTATCAATACAGTATTCTATATGACAATCACTTCTTCGTTCTCTTTCTCAGAACTTTTGGTTTCGTCAACGAGCCAGTTCGGATCTTCCTTTGATGAGTCTCCTGAAGGATTGTTTCTTCCGGGTTTCTCTCTGTCTTCATAACCACTCGTATTTTCCTCTTTGCATCATCAATAATCAAGACGCTGGTCCTCGAGTCTTCTACGGAGTCCGTGTCGAGAAGTTTCAATCCATCCATTTGGTGATCAAAGACAACTGTTGGACGATTCAAGCGGGAAACTTCCTTGGGACGTTGCACACCCTTGGGCTTCAAATGTCGCTCCCAACGCTGCTGACCCGGCATGCGGTCTGCTCCAAGAACGTCTCGTCGGTCTTCGCCGAACCAAAAAAACGGTTGCCCAGGAGCTCCGGCAAAGTAACAAACCTGAAACGGGAGCATGCCTGATAGGCGCGATTCCTGAGATCCTTTGTACCGTTCCGCCATTGCTTCTTCTGAGACGTCCTCGCCGTTCTCCAGAGCATCCTGGTACCACTCCGACAGCGGCTCACTCTCATCTGGCGTGGATTTGACCAGGACCATGACCGGTGCGATACCGCCCAGCTCTCGACGTTCGTCGGGGAAGATTGGGTCATCACCTACAAGTGACTCTCCATTGTGCCGACACACGTCGATGCGCATCTCATAAACCCTAGCGACCGCGGTTGAACTTTCGGCAGTCGAGACAGAGATATGCGTCTGTGCTGGATAGGTCTTTCGGTTGATACCAATTAACTTCAGATCAGTGTTATGTAGAGAGGGATGAGAGGCCCCACTGTCAAGCAACATTTTGAAGCACACGCGGGGTGCTGCCATGTCGTCGTCGTCATCCTCTACGGAACAGGGGCCCCTCTCGTCTGACCCAAACTCTCTAAGTTGCGTCTGATACAACAAGACTTTTCCGTTCTTGTTACGGCCAGATTTGCCTAGCCTTTGAGGGAAGCGACTATGGAAGCCCTTCACTCGTTTAAAGCCCATCGATATTTCCCAATTATGGGGCTTGCGTTCCGACAACAATCCCGAATCGGCAGAAGGCTGTGCCCAAGTGGCAGCCATGAGTTGTTCAGCCTGGCGGCTCTCTCTCGGGGCGAGGGGAGGCTCATACCAGAGCCAGCCTTCGCCATAATGACCACTATATCGGTCGAGTCTCTCTTCTCGATCCAAGGTGAAAGACTCGTATGAGGGACAGAAATCTGCCAAGTGCCCGGCATAAATGAGAGTCCACCTATCCCAGCACTTGATTTGTCCGGTTTGATAAGCTTTTATTGCGGCACGAATGTTAATGTCTCCAGCTGGACACTCATTACGCTCAAGTGATGCTGTGAGAAGGTCTATTCTTTTCCGGATACGCTGCCGTTTTGTAGATTCGAGTTCGTCACTAAGGACGTTAGTTCATTTTGCTACGATCGGCTGAGATAACTTACACAGGAATCAAGTTCTCATCGGATTCTTCCATCCGTTCAAATTGCTGTCTGGCCTTATCTCGCTGCTCTTCGAGGCCCGACAGGTCTGCCCGCGGCTGCGTTCTGCGGGTGTTTACGATGATGGCTTCCCACTGTAGGACTGATCGCTCTGCATGTTCCAGACGGCTGAGATTCGTACCAAGTGATGCGCCAATTATCAGTGGTGGTTCCCAATCAGGAGGGATTGGTCGCCGCTCCTTGCTAGTGATCGCATTAATACCGGACGACGTCTGAGCAGCCATCTCGGGGGAACTGGACGTGGTCGCCTGTTGTTTTTCAGGTCGATTCGCTTTATTATCCGCCAGAGCGCTCTGAGATGGCCCCTCTTGCCTTGCCCGAAGTCTGTGACTTCGTCTAGGTCCAAGGTTGATTTCTATATTGGCCGCATCACGTCCTGGACGCCAGCCGTGCCCTGGAGTACGAGTTGCGCCGCTTGTGATTCCTCGCAAAGAATCTTGAGTCTCTGTCTCTTCTTCGCTGTTTGCTCTGCGCTTACCCTCCATGGTTGCGATAATCTCAGCTTTCCTCAGATGAATGTTGAACGAGCAAGTAACTAGTAGTCGACTTCCTCAGTCAATTTCTACCCAATGTCTCAAACGAAAGCTGAGTTTCGAGTTAACAATGTCATCCCTTAACTTCTTTGTTTTATCAGCCATTAGGCAATGCCACCATCATGGATAGTGGCGTTCTGTTGGTGAACAAAGAAATATTGGATTGCCCACCACACCCCTCATTGAGATCTGGAACGTGATTATATCTTTGGTTTCTTTCACTTTATAACAAGTGTATTTTTGGCTCATTCAAACGATAGAGCTCTGTGCTAGATGCGGAGCGGGATGGCCGACCTCTTTGTTGTACTTGTTGCGAGTGAGATCCTGGAAGATGTCCATGCTCCAGGCTTGTACCTGAATGGACTTCTTTGTTCAGGCGGGACAGAAGGCAGAAGTCTTTGAACCTGAACCAACCAGATGAATGAATGAACTCACAAGTCCTTCTTCCCATTTCAACATTTCTTCCCTCCTATTGAATCGCTGTTGTGTTCCTTTTCTTCTTCTTCTACTTTTCTAAACACTTCGCTAACAACTACTTCTACCAACATACATATTTTCTCTAGCAGTATACACCGATTTCCTGGTAAAGGCAAGAGAACTATACGATGGAAGAGTCTATCGATAATGATAACAACTTTCAAACCTCTGAATTGAGTCTAGGCTATGGTACCTCTTCAGAGTTTGTACCGGCCGCTTCTGGCAGGACACGAATTCGCTGTCGCTCTGACAGAATTGTGAAACTTTTAGGTAAGCGGACTATTAAGAAGTCAGCTGAGAGAATGTGCTGAAAATCCCAAGAAACAGTTTTGATGTCCTTCAGTCTTGAATTTGAGGACCTCCCGTCCGAGGCTCAACAAGCCTACATACGCTTCCAGCAAAACCAGGATTTCCGCGAGTTTGGCGCGGCCCTCAGGCACTTACTTGTAGAAGAAAGGCTAGATGAATTGATGCGAGAATCACCGGCCTTCTTGCATGCTGCCGCCGAATTAGTCGGTAGTAGATATCCCCATCTGAACCTCAAAGAACGGCTTGACGGTATGGTCATTCCTGTCAGCAGAAACCGTGTACTAACTACGTATACAAGAGCTTGAGGGACGCAAGAGAAAAGAATCGCCGAGAAGACGGTCCGGCCGCTCTAATAAACCCCGACGTCGTGCGAAGAGGGATGCTCGGCGCGGCGACAAGACTATGTTGGGTGATGACAATTCAGACCGTATGTTCTTTTACCTAGTGTCGTGGCCAGGTTAAATATTGATAGTCATATTAGGTCCTCTAAGTGCAAAGTTAGCAAGAACAATCACCACAAAGTCTCGAACCCGCCGGAAGAAAGGCCAGAAGGGTCAGACACCATCTCGGATTCGACTTGAGACACGCGCACAATCCGGCTCGCCCGAAATTCCTGCTATCAACGTTGTGTCCGATGAAAACACGGACAATGATGGAGGACAGAGAGCACCTGTAAATACACCGGTGCTACCAGGTTTTGTCATTAGCACTCGAACGGGCTCCAGAAACCAGGGGGGTTCCAAATCCAGAACCGAAGATCTACGGAGTAGACAGGGCCAGAAAACAGTTCGATTTGAAAACCGGATGGAACATCTCAAACCCGACTTCCACCTTTATCCTTACAAAGGATGGAAGGTTGAACAACCAAAAGTTCTTCTTCATCGAGCCAGGAACTTTCTCGCTGACGAGGACATCGATCGAACTTTGGACTGGAGCCAGAAGTTTGCAGAACTATCTGAGTATTTCTCGTACCTCCTTTACAATTGGCAAGGCGAGGAATGGGGTGCTGAGTTGCATGAAGTCATTGACATGCTTTACGCGCACCAAGTATTTGAGCAATACCATTACGGTGAGCCCAAACTGAACCTCAATTTCGACAACGCGTGGCCGAAGCAAAGCAAGAGGCTTCCACCTATTCCAGGCACCGATCGTTCCATTGAGAAGTCGGACGAGGCGCATGATGGCGACTTGAGTGAGAGGAAGCTTCTCCTCAACAAAGTACGCCCAGCCATTGATATTCACTATGAGGTGCCTTCGGAAACACTTTTGAAGTACATCGACCTTTACACTGCCGATGCACCTCATACTTGGAAGGTTCCATTTGAATCCGTCTCCTCTAGTCGGGGACTGATGAACTTGGAGAATGACATTTATGAAAAGTGCGTCTTCTCGAACGTGTCGGACACATGCAAGCGCCTGGAAGCAGCCGAATCTAAGCTCAAGTCAGAGTATGGCAAAGAGCCTCTCAGCTTTGATGCACTTCGGGCCTTTGCAACGCTCCGTGGAACTCGACGTGCAGCTCTTCAACAGACCCTGAGTCCCCTAAACAATGCCGAAAATCTTGCGGTCTGCAATGTCTTCCGTACACTTATCCTACCCCCAGCCAAGATTCCAGAAAAACCAGATGCGGGTATCATTCTCCCTACCATGCAAGTTTCTGAGGTTCCTCAGAAGGAGTCTCGAGACCCCTTTAGCTACACTTTAGCGCATAGGTGGTACATGAGAGCAGACCAGCACTGGGGAGACTGGGCACATGAGCACGCCATCAAAGAATGCTATGGTCACAAGTTATGGCAAAAACGCAAAGCGCCTGTTATGGATCTCCCTAAGAACTTCAAGGGACCCTATGTTCATGACTTTTTGGATCATGAAATGAAAAAGACACTGTCGCTCTTGAAAATGTGCGAAGTCCTACGGGATCGGTTATTGTTGCAGAAAGAACGAACACCGCGTAGTTTCTTGACAGATGTCGCCCAATGTCTGGCTGATGGACTGGCAGGAAAACATTGGGAAGACGCCGGGCTACAGTTCTCTGAAGAGGACTTCGTGCCTGGCTCTCAGGATTTGGTTCAAATTAGACCTGAGGAGGAAGACTTCTTGCGATTGCTAGGTCAAAATTCGATCAACAAAAAGATGGCGAATCCCAAAATCAAGGGTTTCCAGATCGGTCATCGTTCTAGACTATTTGAAAAGAGAGCCAAGGACATATTCTATGGAGAAGGCACGACAGATGTCTACAGGCTCGGCTTCGATGAGTTCATGGAAGAACTCAACCGGGATTGTGATGGCCCAGTAAAGCGTTGGAGATTTTCGGAAGGTGAGGCTTGGAATGAAGCTTCTAAACTCGAGGAGAAAGGAGTCATCAAATTACATGGACAAACGGTGTATCGTGCTGAGGCCGATCTTCACCCCGAGCAACTTGTCAGGTGGCTCGACACAGACAAGGACTTGGATGCATTCGTACAAGACCAGGACCCGACCAGCCCCAAGGAACCCACAGAAAATGCCGAGGTCAGTCGCGAGAATGATGAGATCGAAACAATCTCAACGGTTATCAGCATCCCTGAGTCAAAGAGCCCTGGCGAGTACATGTTCGGACTACCCAGAACTGAACATCTTAGCGATTATGAAGATCTTGTGGGACTTGCTTCTGACATAGACAATGGCACTCTCAAGCAAGATATGCGAAAAACGAAAAGATTTTATACTCGTCTCTGCTTCCGACTTGGAAGGACCATCCGCGACCTCCGAGCCAAGCAGGAGACATACAGGCGACAACTCACCTTTGATCAGCGAGAACAGAACCGCGACTTCCTGGATTATGTTGTGAGACTATGGGATTCAGATGCCAGTGTGCGGCCTAACAACAGGAGAAAGAACCCAAAAAAGGGCGATCGCAAGCGCGTCACAGTACAACACCAAGATATCATCAAGATGGTTGAGCCAGAGGCTTACAACACAAGCTGGGACCAGTTCAGTCTCAGTGAATATCGGCCTGAACATCACTTGAATCGTGAGAAAATTCGAAAGGGAATCATTCGCGAGGCGTACGAGAACAAGAGCATGATTTTCCCGAGCCGCATTGATCGCTATACCGATGAGAACGGCCTGACGGTTGAACTACCACCCCGTCATGAGCCGGTGTGGTCTTTTGCTCACCCTGAACGAAAAGCCAAGGCACCACGCTACTGGGACATGAGCCGCTGGCCACTTCATCTTCAGAGCGAATCAACAGCGGAGAGAATCAGATCAGGAGCTTTCTACGAGGGCTCCCGAGAGAAGCCGATGTTTTCGTCCGCTCTTGTCACACCTTCAGATTCTCCCATTACGCCAACTAGACAAAGGGCAAGACAGAAGACAAGGCACGAGACAAGACGAGAAGTGGACGAATATAATGCAGTATCGCCTAGCTCGACACAAGGGACAGACGCATCCGAAAACACTACTCACATTATCCCCGGATTCGGGGAAGATTTTGTTGTGACGTATGCAGACGTGGCAGAGTCTCGTCGCACTTTCACACCTGGACCTCCCCATTATTTCCTCGGCAGTACCCCCCTACAGAAGAAGTATCTCGAGAACTATATTAGGAGTGGTAAGTTATGGGCTATAATGCGTTGAAGTTTCTTCTAACAGTTGATAGGAATCGCGTCGGTAGAGCCGCCTACCTTGAGCTGGCGTCAGCGCTTGGGAGCTCTGTTTGGTCGTAGAATCGTGAATGACCCGACAGCTTTGCCAGAAGTGGACCCTCGTGACATTCCTCAGAGCAAACCACGAAGCAAAACTTCCGACGACGAAGATTCCGAAGAGGATATGCCTAGCGTTATGGAGAATGATGATATTGATATCGTGATGGAAGAATTGGTGACTCAGCGGCCATATGACGATGAGCAAGAGCCTCCAGAAGTACCATCGCCAATAGTGCCGTCCTTCCCTCATTCATCCGAGGCCCTTGGAGAGTCTACTACCGTAGCTGTTCAGGGCGGAAGTCGTCAGGCTGGACAGGGAAGTGAGCGACAACCCCCCGGGTCGTGGTCACGACGACGACCACGACGACCCCGTCATCTGGAATCTCGCAGGCTCAGCTTGACAATAGAAGCGCTAGACTCAGAGGACTCCGTTGACTACACAGAAGAAGAGATGTCAGAGTCAAGTCGCAGGGCTCTTCATGATTCGGAATGACAAGGGCGCTGAAGCGTGGTGTGGCCGCACTCTTGATTACTGATTGGGGAATAGATTGGCTGTAAGATATGACATCTAAAGGGCTCTGATATTATGGGACATCGGAGACTAGCCACAGGGTCTTGAAGCTTTCAATATTCTAAGGCATGCCTGCTGCTGCTGTTAAGATTAACTGTTGTACATACATAGTTTGGCGGGCGTGGACTTGTAGGGAAATTTAACTTTGGAGTTTGGGTTGGCTTCCCAATTGATCTCATGCATGTATTCATCCTGGTTGTTTCATTCTGTTGCTGCCTGATGCTATTACCAAGCCTATGGTTCATCCAAGGCCTGAACCCTTGGTTCTCTCCGGCCGTTGTCTCGGTAGCTAGCAGAGTAATGAGTATTTCGTGGTGTCTGAATGGTTTGTTCTTGACAAGACAAACAAGTCTTCCCCAGAGTCTCCATTTTTTAAACCGCCAGACATCAGGGAAACTGTCTGACGCGATACCTTAGGCGAAATGGAAATAGGTAAAGATTTGCGGGTTCGTCGACGGGGCGACATGGATGGTAGCAAGATTGTTAAACTGATTGAATGATGACTATCTGTTTGATCTTGAATAGGGTGACTTTTTTCTTCTGGAAAATGCATTCCATATTTACATGAAAAAATCGATGTGAGCAAGATTTAATGTTGATATTGTAAGAGGTTGTGGGTAAATGTTTAAGCAGTCGACGTTAACATGCTGTGCTTATTAGAGAGGAATGGTGTAAGCTGGCAAGAAACCTAACGTTGGTATACTTGACTCTCATTGAACTCTTACTTCGATCGTTGAGCATGTGCGTATCTGTTTAGCATTAGTCTAGATTGTACGAGTACGATAGCTATCTCTTATACTTAACTCTTATATCAAGTCCAAATTACCCCCAATGCTTAGATGAATTATAAATTGTCCGACTCGACTACCAGTTATAGGAGGCTAGTGATATATCAAAAGGCCTCGAAGATTGAAAGAACACATCGAAGAGACATGTAACATTCGACTGATCTTATTAGCTGTTAAAGTTTTGATGCTGCCTAGCAGATTTCCTTTGCTATATTGATCGGCAGTAGAATCGACCGATGAAATGTGTTAAACTAGTACTGTATCATTGTCATCTAACGAGGGTCGAGGGAAGAAGGCTGTGTTTGGATACCGGTTAACCAATGTAGGTAACCCGAAGAGGTTTGTATGTCTCAGCCCAAGACAGACGATGCCTCTCACCCATCACGATGCTTTTGTCTCAATTCGGCCCGCTAAAAGCCAAGTGACGTCAAAAGGTCATGGTTTACAGAAACCTGGGGTTGAGATTGAGTGACATAAATTAGATTCCACCCACGCGATAGAAACGGTGTAGAAGCTGAGAGGGTCTTTTGCAAAGACGGTCCAACGGTTCATCTTTTGAAGGTGAATCTCTATAGTTGATTGGATAGTTAAGAGAACAGCGGATACATACTCGATGCAAGTTGGATCTTGGCGTCAACCGCGACAGGGACTGAAGCGCGGTATTGGCATGTTTTTGACAGTCCGACAGTCCGGTTGAATTGACGGGATACTGTATTATACTGTGTAGAGAAGTCGGGATGCTTTCTTCGTTAGTCCTGGAGGGAACGATCCAGTGATGAATTGCATTTGTAACTTAGGTTGGTAGTCGAGTCTCTTGACTGATTTTGTAAGGAGCCAGGTAACTCCAAGATGGCAAAGTTGAGCCTCAGTTCTAGGCAATGCTACCAAGTATTATTCCAAGGTAGGTAGGTAGGAAGGAACAGCAGGCACTTTCTACGAATTCCCATGTCACATGTGAAGCCACAACTTCCTTCCCTTCCCTTCCCTTCCC